>WHYT01017051.1:0-58666 GCA_009806455.1 Tetrax tetrax
ATGTAAGGCCATAACAGATCACTAAATACTGTTGTGTTTTTAAAATATCATAAGTTGGGTGAACTTTGTGCATAGGAATCCTACAAACCAGTTACAACATAAAGCATTTCAGTTCCTGTCTTTGCATCACTCTGCTTAGGTCCTCCTCAACACTGTCTAGTCTGTCTTCTCTAGTACAGTGCATCCTCTTTCTCATCCCTGACATTGTGTCCGTTCTTCGGCTTGTGGAAAAAGCAAATTTCTTATACTATTACTAAAGATAATGTCCAATAATGACCTCATAATAATGAGCAGCAACTTCATAAGAAAGCTAGACTCCTGTATGTAGCTGTCCTTTTGGGACCATACATCTGCCCTCTTGGGGCAGACAAGGTTTAAGGCAGGTGATTACTTAACCATAATTCATTGTATGATTCATAATGGTTCTCATGATCTCTGTTTGATCCATTCTTTGGCATTTCTGTTTCAGCTCGTTTTACCTTCTGTCATGATTTTTTTTTTTTCATAATACCATCATTGTCTAATATGATCACTTCTACCTTGTTTTTTTTATGGTACTTGTTTCCTTGCAGGGAATCTCTTTTCTTCCATTTGTCACTTTTTTGTACATTTCCATTTAGCTCTACTTTTCCTTTTGCAATTGTTTTGTTCCCTGTCTTCCTGGAGTCCTACTCCTTTTATAAATACAGCTTCTCTCAGTAGGACCAACTGCCTAGTGGGTATTGAACCTTCAGCATAGCCTTCACTTTCTGAAAAAAAAATAATAAATAGATCCATAGAGCTTGAGAGAGTCTCAGGTAGCTACAGGAGATAGAAACCTAGAAGTCCTTACCCAACAGTAATAAGAATACTTTTTTGCTCTTAAGCTCCTTTTTTATGGGCAAAAAATAATCTTCCTCATTTTCCTCTATTTGCTTGTTATGCTTTGTAGACTTGTGTTGGTTTTAGCTGTAATACCATTACTTTCTTGCATTTCTGTGTTTCAAGAAACATTCTTCTACTGCATGTGGTACTCCTGGTACTCTAAATCTTTTTAGTATCAAAAACTTAGAGCCAAGTACTTACTACAGCTACAAGAAAGAAAGCTAATAGGCAAGGAAGGAATTTGGAAGGGAGAGACCATGAGATTTGAACTTATGCTCTCATACACCCAGAGACAGCAGAATAACCACTGAGCTAGAGAGGAGCACAGAAACAGTAGAGAAAGGCAAAGATCTGTGTGGAAGGAGATTGGAAGAGATGCATTTAAGTGTTTCCAGGCTTTTAAAAGTGCAAATATTCAGCCCAAATGTAAATTCTTCATAGTCACTCTAAAACTGAGGTGCATCAATCCAAAAGTGAATTAAAAAAAAAAAAAAAAACCCTTTGCTCATGGAGGACTTAAACCATCACTTCTTTGTTTGCCTTACATCTTAAGCATCCAGAACTGCTCAGTAGAACAAGCTCTCTGCAATAAGACTCTGATTCAGTAGGGAGGCTGTGATCACATTTGACGTAGACATTCAGAGCTGGGCTCCTCTAGGAAATACAGAAGGAGCAATAACATTTTTACAGTACTAATATTACTTAATGATACAGTATATAAAGTGGTATTAATACCACCCAGTTAAACCACAGGCATGTTAACTGACAAATCCAATCAACTGTAGCACTGTGATCAATTCTGTCCTCTGTAGCTCTTTCTGCATCTTCTGCTCAAAATAAATAAAGAGTAAACATCAAGCAGGAATAAGAAAAAGCCTTGGAGAAGGTATTATTAAACACCTTATAAAATAATGTATATTATATATTTAATGAAGTGAAAGATCACTAAGACTAGTTAATAGCAAAATAAAAATATGCTCAGCAATACTTGAATCTCAACTGTTTGTTCATCATGTCTGCAGATAAAAAAAAAACTTAGTGTTAAACCTCATAGCCCTATAGACCACAGCTATTGCTTTTCATACTTGGCTGTGGTTTTTGTTCTTGGTGAGATATTAGAAAGGATAGGCTCTTCACACTAGGGAAGCTCTGCTTGGCCCCAAGTCTATAATCAGCTATGTAACTACACCAAAGTCTGGTATTTTATAGCTAGTGATGATTCAAGCACCTTCAGAACAAACATTGCAAACCAGATGCGTTGGTTAAAATCAAATTACTAAAGAATACAAATGTCTTTAAACATTCAAGCAAAACTACTGCATCACCAACTCCACCACTGATGTAAACATACAGTAAGTGCCAAATGTTGGCATAATTTGAGTAACATAACTTAACCTTCTAGATGAGATTTTTAGTTGCCACGGAACTATTGCATTACTGGTTTTGAGAAACCAAGAGAGGTGTCAGCTACTGGGAGTCCTTATTTCTCACTGAGGACAGGCCAGTTACAGAAAACAAGAGCAATAATAACTCTTATAACTCTAATTTAAATGCAGTCTCTGATATTATATTATTCTAACCACTTTAAAGTGCCTTTTCTACAATTTCTGAGGCCATTTTCAATGAAGTCAGAACTGCGCTAAATGTCATCAATAGCTGATATTTACTTAAGGCTACTTTAAATTAATCAAACTTTTGAAAATTATCAGCTCATTCAGAATGCTTAAATAGGAAAAGAAATGCAATATGCAGCCAGAGTTAGTCAAGAGAAGAAAAAAAAGAAGCATGTCACCACTTGCATTACAAAGATTCCTCTGTTTGCTTCAGTCATTCTCCAGTGACGTTTTTACAAAATATTACCTTAGAGTGCTTCCTAGTTAAAGCTCAAGGTGCCTGGTTAAGGAAATGCTGCATGCTTCATAGAGATGCTGGCAGTAGAGAAGCAGAGAGACTTGAAAAGAAAAAATTATCCTTTATAATGAAATACTCATCACTTCAACAGCTTCACAAAACATTTATACTAATAATGGATTATAATAATCTGTTGATGAAAATCAGAGATAAAAAATAACATCTATACATCTATACTCCAACTGTTCTTTATTTTGTGCATCTGGCTAAGTGTCCTGTAGAGACATCTACCTTTGCATTAATGTGTTGGAGCGAGCCATTACACCTCAGATTATTCAGTTAACATGATCTGAAACTTCTCAAGGATCCAATATGATAAGCTAAATCCCAAGTCATTTCATGCTCATAAAAAAGAAATAATGGAGTTCCTGCTTGGGTAATAAAAGCAAACATCAGTGTGAACTGGCTGACCTTCCTGTTCCCAGTCTCTGCTTACCCTGTACGGACATGCATATGGACAACTGGAAAGCTCCAAAGCTCCTGTCCTTCCACGAGGAGGAAAGCAACATAAAGTCTTGCTAAACTGCAACTTTATAGCTTGTCCAGAAACAGCCTCCTATGAGCAACAACTTACATTGGCAGTGGGAATTGGCTAAGTCAGAATTTATCCACACACAAAAATTCTTTTTTATAGGTCTCAGACAACACTAGTAGACAGCTTTACTAGGACAGCTGGAAATTACTTAGTACAACCGGACACCCAACTTGTTAAAACTGGCACAAAGAGGACATTAGTCAACATCTTTATATTCCTACATGTACAGCACTTCAGGAGAATGCAATGCAAATATCCAAATATCAACAGAAGTGAAGTACTTCTACTTTTAATTTAATTTCCTGAAAATGACTGATATGGAACACACTGGAAGGAATTCTACAAAAAGGAAACCACTTGCATAGCAAGAAGCATGTATTTAATTAAATGCTTTGCAAAGATACATGAATAAAGCTATGTGCATGACTTTCTTTAGGGATGGCCCCAGCTGTTTATTTTTTTTTTTTAAAGAAACAAACAAAAAAAAACGTGGAGAGCACAAATGCAGTAAAGAAACAAAAAAAAAAACCTAAGTAAGTTTGTACCCACATACTTTACAAAATAAAGCATGTTAATGGTACGAAACATTCTATATACTGTATGACCAACAAATAAATGCACTGTAACATTGTTCTCTCAAACACCATACGCCTAACAGCTAAGCTCTGAAAATGACATTGACAGTAGGCATCTTTATTTCATCAGCCTTCTACAGAGTCATTTAGCACCATCACTTTTTTTTTGTTTTTGCCCTGCCTATCTCCTTTCTTGAAATAACAACAGAAGCATAGCACCTTTTAAATCTAAAATAAAAACAGGAATATTAAATGCATCCCAACTTCCAGAGATGAGGTAGCTCATGCTAAGAAATGATGGAACTTTCCTGCCTTGACAACTCAAGGCCAATAAGTCAAATTACTGGTGATGCATGTCTGGATGTCAGCTAAAACCAATTAATTTCTAAACTTTTCTTTCTCTTTATTAGCAATTGTTCTGGTATACACACGAAGGATTTGCAACATACATAAATTGGCACAGTAAATAAGACATCTGTATAATTTGATATGTAATGGCTTCTTAGATGGGCAAGTATTGGAAAATCAACAAGTATTTGGTTTAAGATGTATTTTGAAGGTTAAGGGTAATTTAATAGAATTAGAGATACATTTGTGAGAAGTGAAGTTTGTCCTTAAAATTTAAGATATGGGACACCCCTACCCAAAACTCATATTTACCCCAGTAGTATTTTTAACTCATAAATTAATCATGGCTATGAAACACTCTTCTGAGCAGACTATTACATAGGAAAGTGCAGGAAAGATAATGCCAAATTAAGATTATCTTGTCTGAAGAGATTTTCTTCTACAGAAGACATGGATTTCTCTTAATGACTATCATACTGGCAACCACAGGAAGACAAACTGGGGTTGAGGGAGTAGCTATGATTGAAATATAGCCAACAGTTTACAGAAGTGCTCTACTTTTCTGTTATTCAGTATGCATCCAAGCAAAAGAAATAATCCTTAGAGCTTTACATAGTCCCACATTAAAACTAGCTATTTTGGATATCTGTAAATTTCAAAATAATTTGAAACAAAAGCAAGGAAAGAGATTCATATTACTTTTAAAAGGTGGTCATCAATCCTCTTAAAATCATACTGTTGTACTAAAGTTTTGTTTCAATCATTTAAAACAAAAGGTTTGTAAGTAAAATAAATATTCAAAAGGAGGCCGGGCATTTAAAAAGAACCATATATACAATGCTGATCCAATATCAGCCATTACTTCAAGAGTCTCAGGATTAACTTCAATCAGTCTAAGTTCATATGTTTAATTGCTGCGGTTGCTGGGTAGTGTGTTAATTTCCCCCCTTCCTCTTACACAAAGCAAACTGGCCCAATTTCAATTCCAAATTCCTGGTCAGTACTGCCAATGTCCACCGGTGCAATATCTATGATAGGTAAGCGTGCCACATTCTGTGTTCTGTACTCAAAGACAGTCTTGCCAATGTTCCCGTTACGTTTCTGGAGTGGGGAAGAAAAAAAAAGAAAAGGAAAACTTAGGCCAGAGCTCATGTCAGAAACAGCCTGAATTCCAGCTGGTGAGTCAGTTGTCTGATAGTTCAGAAGGATCTCATTGTATCTTCACTGAGCAACAGACCCCTGCCTGTACTGCACCTTGGTTATTTTAAAATCTGTATACCTTGCTTTTACACTGATGAACAGACCCATCAGATTGACACAGAAGGATTTGCCCCTTGAACTGGACTGAGTGGCCTTTATCTTACAAAATCCTTCTCTATGTGTAAATACACGCCTACACTCACACAAGTATTCTTGGGCTATTTGAGAGTACTCTGATTTATGTCAAGTGCAATACTAATTTTAGAAATATTTTGCTAATATCTTGGACTTGGCTTAGAATACTAATGACCATGAAAAAAAAATTGACTACTTGCTGGTTTTCACGCGTACTATGAGTTTTTGGGGGGAACATTTTCCTTTCCAACCCAGTCAGTCACAGCACCAGTGAGTTTTCTCCAGTGTATTGCTGCAATCATCTTACCCATCTGGCAGATAAATGCTTGAGGTTATCTGACCTCTTTGTGTGATTCCACACAGAGGTACACTGATACTGGAAAATGCAAAATGGCAAGATACATATCTCAGTATGCTCATTAATAACTAGAAATTTGTAAATATCCTCTAAATAGTGCAGACTTCTATTATATGAAGCTAGAACTGTAGTAAAATAACTATTTCATCAGTTACTTCTAAAATTCATGGTCAAATTCTGCAGCATTTTAATTACCCCATTCTATGGATTTTTTTTCTAAATCAAGGAAGAACTGAAACTGTTAGAAGACAGAAGTCCTTTTTCTCAAAAACAAATGACAAAAAACACAAACTTACAGAACAGCTGTCATGCAGAACGGTGTATCTGAATCGGCTGTTTCCCTCCGCTTTGATCTCCAGATCATTGGCCCCTTTCAGAATTACAGCTTTTTTCAGGTTCTTGGTCTGGTCATCCATGTACCCAATGCTGTTTTTACAAAGGTATGTGATATTCTGGGAAGCTTCTTTTGATAGGAGGCGCAGGAATGTCATCTGCGTGACAGCTGTATCCCCGTATACAAACTGTGAAGATAAACAAACCAATCAACATATATTACATGAAAATTCATTAGGAGTTCATGAATTTTAGAAATATTGTCACTACTGTAACTCTTTCCAGATATGACTAGCAGAAGCCCTAATTACACAAAATCTAAGAATGGTTTCTTTAGTAATTTGCTGCCAGTTGAGGTCAAGAAGGTAGACATCTTGTAACAGGGATAATTTTAGAGAATTTTGACCATAAAGCTCTGCAGCTGAACAACTGAAAGGCAGTTGAGTCTCCACGGATAGGCCAAGTTTTGGAATGCATTCTGCCTTCTTCACAAAGGGATTCAGTAGGAGCTAAACTTATTTACGAAATAAGGCATTAGAGCAACCTCAAGCTAGATAAGAAATGTCAAGCACAGAAAACCCTGTTATAGAGTACCTGCTATATTGCAACTTTAGCAGCTTGTTTTCTACAGGCTCTGTACTGTATTTAGAAGCATCATAAACAGTCAGAAAATTTGACTGTATAAAAATATAGGTAGATTTGCATATGGACTTTATCAAATAATTAACTTAGACCGAAGTTTGAAAAATATTTCACATGTGCCACTGTTTCTATTTAAAAAAAAAAATAAAGCAATTTTTCTATCAATAACATAAAAGTAAAATTCCTGAGATATTTTCCCTACCTGTGTAGGTTTCACTTTGTTGGTGAATCATTGCAAAAAAAAAAAGTATTCACTACTTTCTTTGCATAACTAAATGTATAGATTTCTCTATACTGGTGAATCACTAAAAACATATAGATTTCTCTGAAACTGGTGAAAAATAAAGCAAATACTACGCACTCACATTGTCATTTTTTACAAAATGTTATCTCTGTTTAGCAATCTTGGAAATATTTATTATTTAGAATCTGTAAGGAGTGCATACGACTCTTACACAGATCATATTGTTAGTTATCAAATCTGAGCGTGTTTTCCAAAAAATATTCTTCTATAGTATTCCTGAAGATAATTTCTTCTTCCAAAGAGCATCTGACTTACAAAAACCCTAGGTGTAGCTCTGTAGGCATCTAAATGTCAACCCTGACATTCTGGGTAATAGCAAATTCTCCTGAATTTAGTAATAAGTGAAAGCATCTCAATAAAAGCAATCAATATTACATCTGTTCTCAATTGTTGAACTTCTGAACTGTCATCAGGAATCCAACTGATAACAGCATTATTATTTTTACAAAACAATACTTATTTTCAAGATATTTACTTCCTATGAAACAACTTAAAATTTTTTATGTGCTTTTGGATTTGATGAACTAGGGATAAAAATGGCAATTTTTTTGTTAATTAATTATATACTTCACATAGCATAAGTGGAATTTAATTGTTAATGTCATTTAAAATTGCATGCAATTTTTAAATAATTATATACTCTGCATAGGATAAACTTCTGTTTTTTGTCAGGATCATTAAGCCTACTTTTAGACATTACCACAGAGGGAAAACCTGACAGAAAGCTATGAGTGGAATTTCTGTCTGCATGGAGCCTTCTGACAGAGAGGATAACAGTCATACGTTTTTTAAAAATTGATTACCTGAGAGGTTTTATAAAGTAAGGTTTGTATTTTTTAGCAGTAAAGAGCTTTCTAAAGAAAAGGGTATAATACAACTAAAACAGTAGCGATTTAAATCATATATTGGGGTAAAAGTACACTTTTTAAGGACAAGGATAGTGAGTTACTCAAGTTGACTGCTAGAGAAGTTGAAGTTTTGGGGATGAAGAGAAAAAAAATCTCTTCTAGCAATATGCTACACTTATAGCCAATCCTGCTTTAGACGCACTTGCATTGTTTCTCCCAGCTCCTTCCTATAATTACTATATGACAACAACCAACTGAACACCATAAGCCAGTCAATCAATAGTTATAACATTCCGACTGCAGCAGAATCTGCTTAGAACAGCAGATGAAGTTCTAAACCAGAAGGAAACAAGTTTCATAGAGGCTGATCCTTGACATTAAATATATTTAGTTACCTGTGATCCTCTGTTCATATCAAGGCCATACCAAACGGGCTTTACATCAGATGACCTGCTGGCCCACCACGTTTTACGTGGTATAGTAGATGGGTTTGCAGAAATACAGGTCTCTCCAGTTTCCATGTTGCAATATACTTTTATAGCATCTTCAACACATCCCTGGTTCGGATCAATCCAATATTCACCTGCAAAGAACATAAAATGTCATTCTGTTACATTAGTAAGATTCTTGAAATAACCAGGGAGATATAAGCAAAAGTATGTCATGACAGAACAAAATACAGGGAAAATAGGCACGTGTTTCACATAATCCTACGCATGTTTTGATGTGAGCATCAGGTATACACTATAAAGTGACTTCAAGATATAATCTGATCAGTATTTCAAATTTTTCAAACTAGGGAATGCAGACTTGAAGGTTCTTTAAGGTTAAGGTTGTTTAAGTCCACTGCAAAGCTTCTGGACACTCCAAGAAGATAAAGCACACACAATGGCTAGAAAATAGCTTTCCCTACAGATGAGAAACCCATGGCAGCCTCTCCTAACGCTGATGCTGGAGGCAAAGTTTCAGAAAACAGGGGAAAAAAAGCTGGTAAGGCCTGCTGCAAATCATCTTTACCTTACAGTCTGTTCTGATTTATCACTGGTAATCCATATAAATTAGGGAAAGTCCTAAATGACACATTAGTGCATTGCTGCCTACAAATTGCCACCATGGAGCAGAAGCAGATAATTCTGGATGCATAGTACTCACATGTAATGCTTTGAGCTAATAGCAATTAAGCAAATATTCACAACTGATGTATCAACCTAGCTCTCATCATGTAAGTGGTACTCCGTGGTTAAAACTCTTTCAGAAGTAATGTTTCATGGAAGTATAAAATAGTTCAGATTTTAAAAGATATTTGAATAAATACTGAATAAATTAATATGGGATATATTAGAATATATACTTAATTGGCAAGAAGACGTTTTCAAGCTCCTAGTGTGAATGTCAATTTCTATATCTATATCAAAATCTATATTACACATTGTTTCCAGTGACCAAGTATCTGCTGTAAATAAGACAGAATCATACAGCACATACAGGAGATATAGTGTGTTTATACGCACCACTCTTTTTAGATGGGTGGCACAGCTTCAGGTCATCACAAGTCCGTGCTGGGTGTTTCTTTGAACCATCTGGGCTGCGCATCGTTTCAATCTGGCTGCTCAGTGACTTCAGTGTGGCATGGACTCCTGGGTCTGTTTTATTATGGTCATCTGGGGCTGCTTCATCTTCAGTAAACTCTGGTAGCGGATCTGCCATAGCATCATCATAGTGTCCCATAATGTCACCAATGGCAGCAGTGAGATGGCCTGGAGGTCCTGGAGGGCCAGGAGGGCCAGGATCACCTGGTGGACCCTAAGGTAAAAAAAAGGCAATAGAGGCACAGCAGAGTAAATACTATGCTAAATGATAGCATAGGGAAAATATAAATAATTCACATTTTCAGGAATGGGGTAAGAGATTAGAACTGCATGCGAAGTATTCTCTCTGGTTAACGCCGTCTCTGCCTCTCTTTTCCTACTGCTAATTTCAGACTTAACAGCTGGAAAAAGGCATCAAGGAATGGCTGCCTCATTCTATTTTTTTTTTTATGCCATATGTCCCTCTTTGTTCAAATCCATGCCTAATAACTTTATTACTTAAATTTCCCAACAGCTGTAAGTGATTTTTAGAGCTATCTAAAATTTCTGCTTCCCCTGAGCCACCTCAGACACATTTTCAATTAGTAAAGCCTGGATGGAAAAATTGGCACTAGAAATAGCTTTACATTTACCTTGCACAGTGCTGAGCTTTCTGGCCACAGGTATGTGAGACAGGAATCTACATCATCCTCACTTGGCAGAGCAGGTGTTTCCCTGACTAAGTCTGTTTTCCTATATCATGGGTTGTGAGATCCTTTTGCCAACCTGAATTGTGATGCCTGGGAGGTCACTGAGTCTTGAGACAGAATGTATCTGTTAACAACCACATCTCCACCTCCAGGCTCTGCCAGCTCTTCTCTGGCAGCAGCAAGTCTGTAACATACTTTCATTATAACTTTTGTTCATCAGATGGTACATCAGAATGTGGTATTTCCTTTGAGAGTACTTACTTCAGAATTCACAATTAGTGTTCCAAATATTGACTACAGAGCACAAACTCAAACTAATACATGCTGCATGTGACAAATGAAATCTTAACTTTTATTTCTTGCTTTGTGGTTCCTATTTATAGTTGCAGCCATGGAAAGTAAAACTAAAGTTACTGGTATGCAACATTTCTTGTACTGTCTCATGACACAGATGAAGTATCTGGATACACATTATATTCTTATGCTCTACCACAGACTATTCATTCAAGCCTTGGTGCCTTGGCAGAAACTGCCTTCAGTGTCTTGCTCTTTTATTCCACCTTTTCCACTTCCCCAAAATATGCAATACCAGTCTTTTAATTCTTCACGTGATCATCTGGATCACCCTTTTCTCAAATTCCACTGATTTTCTAATTTCTCTTCCTTGGGATAGCATGACTTACAGTATGGTGAATTGGTAAATGTGGAATATGCCTGGGGCGTTTAGCAAAGGTTTAGGACCTTTTCCAAAATGATCAAATTGTTTTTCATTAGTTGCAAAACAGCTCATGGTTGATGTCTGCAAACCTGACATCAAGCTGAAGGTCAGCTGAGCTGAATGTTAGAGTTTGGCCGATTCATTTGGACAGAAGGATTTTCTTAACACAAGGCATGATGGAGAATACTGCTGGCAGTCAGTTACATGGCTGTTCTAATTCAGTGCCACCTTTGTCATCTACTGACTTTCAACTACTGCTGGTTCCAGATACATCAACTGACCAATAATTAGGCCTGAGGTTTTAGGACTCAACTTGCCAAATAACCACGCTGAACTGCAGATCCAGAAGGATCCATTAAGCTAACTGCCGAAGTAACCCCTGGTTGGCCTATGGGGAGTATAGGTGCATGAGACTGGGATCACCACAAGTCCAGAAGATGAAAATTAGTAAGAAATGAGCCCTTTCAATACACAGTTACCCTTACCATTTGTCTTGAGCTCATGGATGTTTGAGAAAGTGATGCAATGGACTGCAAAAAATCTCATTATTTGAATCCTTTTCCCTCATCAACTTACCTCAGGTCCAGCTTCTCCCACACTTCCTCTAACACCAGGAGGCCCAACTGGCCCAAGTGGACCAGGACTTCCATCTTTGCCAGAAGGACCAACTGGACCTGGAGGACCCTAGAAAATACAAGAGAAAGAAGGAATGCATTTTAGCATCTAATAATAGTTATACAAAGCAACCCTTTTACAAGTAATATTTTTTCAGGAAGCAATCCATTTATTTGTGACTATTACCACACTTTTAAACATAATCCTTTTTCCTTCTTCTCTAGAAGAAAGAATGCAATTTCAATCCTGCTGTTCTGAAGTCAGTTACCTCAACCAATATACCTTGAATCAGCTGTATATTTTTTTCCTAAACCATTTAGCGGGTTCAGCTCCAGGTGCTACGCAGGCTAGAGCAGCTGCTGTATGCCCATACGTATAGAGTCTTGGGAACATCCAAGGGAGTCATACTTCTCCATTACTTTTAGGTGAATGACATTCACGGGGGTATGAAAAGCAGAGTAGCAATTAGCAGAGCCACCACATATACGGCTTAGCAGCTGCAGTTGTTCTGAACTGACCTTTTTATCTAGCTATAAACTACACTTACGTCCAAGCTTTACTATATTAAACAAGGTAATGTCTCTCAGCAAAAGGTAGTAGGGTAATCAGAGTGAAGCAGAAACAGAAATCTGATTATGGAAAAAAAAAAAAAAAAGCAAGAAAAACCTTAAACCTGAAACATTATACTCACCCTAGGACCAAACGGGCCTGGAATGCCAGGACTGCCCTGCTCACCAATAGGACCCTAAACAGAAGAAATTATCATGTCACTGTGACATTGAAAGCATATTCATTGACTTTTACAGAACTGGTGTGTGACATATACAATTCTGTATGAATAGGATTATAATATACATAAAAATGGGTAGTACCTTTCCCTCTTATGATTCATTTTTATTCTGTTCTCTCTTTTCTCACAAAGACAGAGGAACAACTGTAATCGCAGTTTAGATGAATAGAATTTACTGGTGCTTAGCTATATATAAAGTTGTTTCTGCAGAAAAGCCTTGCTTTCATGATATTTAGAATCAGATTGACTTACAAAAGAGAAACTGACAGCACTGTTATGAAATGCAAAAATGCTTTGGATGTTGGGCTTTTTTGTTGATGCTTCCTGCATGTTGAAACTTCCAGCTCTTGCACAGGATAAGTGAACAAATGTAAAGAAATTAAGTTTTCCATGGCATTTCCGTTTAATTGCCACTGAACTCACAAAGTTCTTGCAAATATTAGCAAGAGATACTATCACAGTCCTCACAGGATTTTGCATTTGATTGCTCAACTGTAAAGAGTTCAAACACTGGCAAAAAGCATTTCACACTCTAATGTACTTATCTGAAACTATCAACTTTTGTTATCATCTTGTGCTGACAGATCATAGACTGTCAGTGATCAGTCACTGCGGGACTGGCACAAACGGAACAAGAGTAGGAGAAACACATATCTTGCAAAGCACAGGCTTCTCTCATCATGCAACAGTAATGTAAAATTGCTTTACAAATATTACCAAGTACAAACGGCCAGGCCGCTCAAAAACACCACGTGGAAAAAAAAAATACTCATGTTTGCTTTTTTTTCCATTTTAAATAACTATGTTCCTGATACATTATTGAACTATCAAGGAAATAAATAAAATCATAGTAAAACCAGAACAACTTACAGGAGGACCAGGCAGACCTTGAAGCCCAGTGAAACCTCTGTGGCCTTTCTGGCCCCTATCGCCTCGATCTCCATTGTCACCTTTGTCACCACGAGGTCCTTGGGGGCCCTGTAAATATCAGTAAATGTAAAATTCTAAACTGGAAAAAAAAAAAAAAAACAAAACAAAACCAAAAAACCAACCTCAAAACCCCCTCATTTGCTTTTAGACACTGCATTCAGACCTTCTTCCCTGGCTAGAAAGATGGTGATGCTGGGGCAGCTCCAAGAATCTTAATTTTTTACCAAAGAATAAGTAAATAATTACAGAGAAATGCATTGTGATTAATTATACTTGTGGTAAATTTAGTCTATTTAGCTTCATAATACAGTCAAAGAATTAATAACTCACATACAATTTTTTAAGATTGAGAAATTTGCCTTTACTGGATATGGCAAATGATTTTCAGAGATGAGATTGAAATATTGTGGATCTCTCAGACTCATAATGGTAAAACCTATTTTCAGTATGAAATCCTCCATGTTGCATTTTTACTTCTCACAGCTCCTTTCACCTTCACTATGATTAAAGTACAACTGGAGTTATATTTCCTAACTACAGACAACAACATTCTGGCTCCCCAGTACAAATAGCTTGATTCTATTACTGTCACAATTTAATTCATGGTACTTTTGATAGTTTCTAACTTTTCATACTAATTCAACAATCATTGAAAAAATGGCTTCTGCTTTCAATTCTATATTTCTCAGCCCAAATTGCACGCTAAATTTCTCATAGCCGGGTTCCAAATAGTTTATCAATGGCATCATTATCACTAACTACTCAATAAACTTTTCCTGTCTCTCATATGACATCTGCTTAGGGACATGACAACATTCTTTTGAATTTCCCAAGTTTGCAATTAATTTTTTTTCCAAGCTTGGATTGTAAAAGAGTTATGTAACACAAAAAGATGGGGTTTGTTTGTTTTTCCATTTGGACTGAAGTCAGAATCTCGTGAGTTGAATTAAGGCAATTTCTTGGGAACAGGTGATCTTGTTATATTTCTGCCGTTTTTATTTATAAATGTGCCTTTTTGTTTAGTATTCATTTCTTTACCCCTTATTTGAATTGTCAAACACATACTCCAGCCATTTGCTAACTCAAGTCCTACCACCATCCGGACAGCAACACACTCCAAATAAAGAGGCTTCCAAAGTATTTGTTATTTCTCTGCAAAGCATTTTTAAAGAAAGTGTAGAAATACTAGTGTATCCAATAGATTTGTACAGCTTTGCAGCTCAGATGACTAACTGCATCCGCTTGCAGTCAGAACACTAAAAGTTGAAGAGCCCTGTTTAGCATCCTAATTTGAGCTCTGGTTCTCGTACACTTTCCTGTAAAAATATCTCAGATAAAACCACAGTGACCATGGAGAACTTACAGGCAAACCTCTTTTTCCTGCACGACCTGGGGGACCCATTGGACCTCGAGAACCCTACAAAGATTGCATACAGAAGATAAGTGAAGCAATGCACAGAAGTATACACAATAGTTTTCTTGATAAACAAAGTATTTAAAAAAAAAAATAAAATTGTGTGTCACTTACAGTTTCACCTCTTTGACCTGCATCTCCTGGAGGGCCAACAGGTCCCGGAGTTCCTGGACCCCCTGGGGAACCTGGTAAGCCTGCAGGGCCAGGTTCACCACGATCGCCCTGCAAAATGTAATTTCAACTTTATGTATCTAAAGAGGACTGGACTAGACCAAAGCAACAGGACAGGACTCTAGCATTTCAAATTTATTTTCTAGCAATTACAAAGATATTCCTTCTGTGAGAACTCAAGCCTGAGTTTGCAGAGACAGGTGTTCTTAGCACACTTCCAGGACAAGTTCTCTATTCAAGTTAACTGAACGAAGAGAAGATCTACAATAATTCAATAATAAAATCTAGATTTCCAGAAGTGACTTAAGAAAACAATATATTCTTACACGTTCCCCAACAGCTCCATCTCGTCCAGGAGTACCGTCATTACCAGCAGGTCCCTAGAATTATGGAACAAAACCAGGGCTATTGATTAGCTCTTAATCTTGCATTTTTATAGTAAGAGCTAGAAAGTTGTTCTCTACCTCTAATTTCAAATTGAGGAGAACAACCACTAGACTACCTTTTTTTTGCATGTTATGAGGCTCTAATACTTACTTCAGGACCGGCTTCACCTACAGGTCCAGTGGCACCTGACTGGCCAATAGGTCCTGGAGGACCTTTATCACCAGGTGGCCCTGTAGGACCTTGTTTTCCTGGTGTACCCTAAAAAAGATAAGAAATATATTAAAATTAAAATAAAACCACAAAACAAAGCAGCACCAAATCTGCTCCCTGCAAAACACTACTCGTTAATCCAGTCTCGAATACCATCAACATTTGTGACTTCAAAAAGCTAACAATTAAAGACAACGTTCTTACAGATTTTGAATATATATTTAACATACTGCATATTTTTAAGCAGTTTAATTGTGTTCATTGCTTTTGAATAGGCTTTTATTGACTAGAAGCTGCACTTGAGGTTAGTCTGTCTAGTAGCACTGTCTTAAGCACGCACTCCCTTGATGGATCAATATATCTGATGGTATTATCTGCAATAGGTAAGGTCCTTTCGACTCTGGAAAAATGTAATGCACTGAAATCAGTAACATGATTCCACCCCCCACCCCTCCCCCCATCTCAACATCAACAAGTCTTGTTAGCCTGGAATAATTTCTGGACAACTTTAACTATAAATTGACTTTATGGATCCAATGGTAACGGTAAATCCTCCATATCATCCCTTTTACTAATAGTCTATTTAATGGATTGATCTCCCAGATCATATTAGGCTTGCCAATAAATATCTGCAAATCCTATATGAAAGCAAAGAGAGCATAAATGGTAATTTTGAAGGCTGTAGTTCACAATTTATCAAATAGCAGTTACAGAATATTTACTCCACATTCAAGTGACCTCTGGCATCTAAATGAAGTCAGGTTCTTTTTCTCAAGAATCTAGTTTTAAGTTTAAATAGGAACATTTTAGCCAGAACTCTTAATGCTGTTACTCAGTTATGCTTAATTCAGGTTCAGACCTTCCATTACGGCAGAAAGTCAATCTCCTACCTTCTGCATTTGCACAAGATTTAGTTATTTACTGTTCTCTCCATATTCACTTCTTCAATGGGAGTTTTTCAATTTTCTCCTCATGCTATGGGGCACTATGCTCAGAATCCCAAAAAGACAATGGAAACGTCCAAGCTGTCGGGCATTTACTTGGTTGTTACTTACCGCAGGACCTGGCAGCCCTGGCATGCCTCTTTCCCCTCGCTGTCCTGGCATACCAACAATACCTCTTTGACCAGTAGTTCCGGCTGGACCAGGGGGGCCATCCGGGCCCTGAAATCCACGAAGGATAAAACAACATTACTTTCATTTCAGTGGCAATAAGTATAAGTAACAACGAGACCAAGCTTAGAGTTGGTCTAGGGAGAATTAATAACATCAACCAAGGACATACTGGCTGCCCATCTTCCCCGGCGTCACCCTTGTCTCCAGGACTGCCAGGAGGCCCAGCTGGCCCTCGATCTCCCACACGGCCATGAGAACCAGGATCACCACGAAGACCTGGGGGACCTTCTTTTCCTGGCTCACCAATAGGACCAGCAGGCCCTGGAGCACCCTGAGAAGATTAAAACACCTTGTTAAATTGGACCCTTTTCTGATCAGGACCATTAAATTCTAAGGACTGTGTTTTGATTAACTATAAATATGCATACTCTATTCTCTTTTTTTCTTTTTTTTTTTAAAACCTCAGGTGTACAACTACTGCTAGAAAACTTGCCCTTCCTTATTTCTTTCATATGGTACAAATCAGTGTTTTATTGGACCTTCGCTTATTTCTCAAATACTTATTAGACTTCACATTTATATAATGTTTTCCATAAACTTCGCCTTTTGCTAAACTCACAACGACTGCAAGTTATTTTTCTCATCAAAACATTAAAAGGCATACGAAGAGTATCAGTTCTCTGTATGGAGTTGAATTCTCACTTGTTGATCCACAGCTAATATTTTTTTTTTTTAGTGTTTCTGAAAATGTTTAGACATGAAAGTTTCTGTAGTTTTGTTTTGTTTTGTTTATTTATTTTAATGGATCTTATGAGTAACTCCACCGATGAGATAACCTGGCAGAGGACTCTTCCTTTTCCAGAAACTCTCCTAATTTCAGTCACCACTGAAGAGATAAAAAAGTAAAAAGTACAGGAAGATATAGGTTGTTGTTTTGTTCCTGTAAGCAATTAAGTCATTAGAGCAGCTTGAACAGCAAAAAGCCTGCTTAAATCAGTGACAAGTCTTGCAGTAATTTGTACACACTGACACTGGATCAAGCGCAAGGTTAATGAGTTTTACTTAATGAGGTCAGATGTAAGCATACAGTCACAGAAGTCAGTGTTGACAAACTATTCTCTTCTATAGCATCAGGTCATGGATACTGCTCCACTTTTCCTTCTTTATTTGGTCTTCAGGCTTTCAATAACCAATATTTAAGTCACACCTATTAGGAATACAACAATTGACTTACAGTAGGTCCTGGAGGCCCAACTCTTCCAGCAGATCCTGGGAATCCAGTAGCACCCTAAAAAAACATTTTAATGAAAACTGCATTGAAAGAAATACAGCATTGGTTACCTCAAATGTTGTCAGCTGAATTAGTGAGCAAATGTTATTATTACAGACTGTGGAAAAAATAAGCTACGATGAAGAACAATACACACATTACATAAATTTTCAGTATTAGATTATCTGCACTCAGGCCTCAAAAAATAAAAATCTACTTACAGGTGGACCCTGAGTTCCTCTACCGCCTTTCAGACCAGGAACACCTGAAGGGCCCTAAGAGGAAAGAGAAAGAGAGCAGTGACAATGAATATCCAGAACATTTTAAATAAGCAAGATCAGTCTATGCCACTGGTTCTCTGATGATGTTTTTTATACTTACTGGTGGACCAGGAGAGCCAGCAAGACCCTGTGGTCCTGGAGATCCAGCATCTCCTTTCTGTCCAGGTTCTCCAGGTTCACCTTTCACACCTGGCTGACCATCAGGGCCCTATAAGAAATAATATTTAGAAGAGATTGCAGGTCAGAGAATATAAAATCTTTCTAGCCTAAAAAAGTAATTTAGTGGGCAAGTTCTATAAGGCATAAAAGAACAGGAGAACAAACTAGCCCAGAAAAACAGTGCATCTGCCCAATGGTTCAGTTCAAGATAACTGTAACAGTTCAGCACAGTCTTAAGAAGGTCACGGATAGGATTTTTCTGAAGTCCGTGAAGTCAGAATTTCCATTTAAAATATTTTCTTATCTAACTCACATTTTGCTTTCCTTAAGATTTTCTGTTTTCCTGAGTAGCTATTACATACCCAAAAGCAAAAGGAACTGAACAAACATTGTCTTTTCTAGTCTTTTTTTCCCCACTAAGGGAATTATGTGCCTGACTCTTTGCAAAAGGTCTGAAACACAATATTTAGGCTGTGAGAAAGTTTGGGATATTCACTGGAGAACTCACAAACTTTCCATTTGGTCCATCAATCCATTCCAGCCTTCACCAGTCATACAGCAAATCTTCAGTAGATGACACTTTATAACTTGCCTCAGTTTAATCTCAAAGGAGCAATATAGCATATTAATGAAAATATGAATCTGGTGAACAATTACATAATCTTATCAACAAAACCACTTTTCAAATGTCTAGAGTATTTACTGGCCGTTTTCTTTACTTGACACATTGATAGGAAAAAGAAACAGCTCTTTTTGCAACAAAAATGTGACTCATGTTCCAGAACACTGCAGTACTATTCATAATGAAGGAAACTAAGTATGTGAAAGCATGACTAAAGGAAACTCACACAAAACACTACCAAAAAAAGTTACACAATACATACCGGAGGACCAGCAAAACCAACAGCACCAGTCGGGCCATTTTCTCCTCGGGAACCCTGGTCAAAAAATTTAGAACAGCTGTATTTAACATAAAAGTCTCTCTATATACAGTGTAAATTGCAGTTAAGCATACAAGAAAGGATGCTAACTATTTACTGTCATAACTGTGATTATACTTCTGCTTTATTAATCAGAATCAAATGGTTCTTTAACAAAAAATAAATACCTATGATGTAAAAATCTGCCATGTGTTCAAGACTATACGTAAACTGTCAGAATTTAGAGATGGAAGGCATGTGCAAGCACTAAAACTACAATAGGAGAAATTCTGCTCACAACTATTTCCAGTGACAGCAGGATTAGCCAAAGTGCACACACTTTATGCAACCCACCATTCCAATCAGATAGACTGAGGAAAAAAAAGAAAAGAATAGTTCAAAGATGTATTCTTCTACAAGGTCAGAATGGGCTATGAGCTGCTTCAACTGAGCTTTCCACACAACATTTGTTTGGAAAAGAAGGAGCTGAAAGCTGCCAAGTTCCAGCACTCCCCAGAGGAGTGGAAGCTATTCCAATATACACTGGAAATGAGGCTGTTCTGATTTATGACAGACATAATCAATTCCAAGCGGTATGAAAGATCTAGAAGAGCTGAGCCTCTAACTCTCTAATCAAAGTCAACCCTTAAAATCCTTAAAATCCAAAATAGATCAAAGATGACAAGAGTCAGCATAATTAGATGAAAACTAAGACATACTTCCGTGCTTTGTCCATCTGTCTATTTGTATGTAGCATCTGGTATGGGCATGCTTTTAAAAAGATCCAAACAATTAAAAATGGTGGCATACTTTCAGGAGTAGGGTAAAGGAGGGTCAATCTATGTAAAGATTGCCCTAAAACAAGTATAGGACAGAAGAACAAAATCTGCCAATAGTTTTGCAAGTGCACAGCATCAAGACAGAACTACAGATTTTGGCTACAAAGAAAGCAGAAGAAAAAGATGAAAATACATCAGCAAATGAGAAAACCTGGAGCTTGAATCAGTATTAGATATTGCTAACTTACGTCAGGCAAAAAACAAACATGTTTACTCACAGGGTTTCCACGGGAGCCAGGAGGACCAACTAGACCTCGAGGACCTGGTTCACCCTTAAAATAAAATTAAAGGTTATTTCCCAAGTAATTTACTAGAGAAGTAGCTAAATGCCAATAAAGTATGACAATATTAAGAAACTTCAGTAGGGAATGGTATAAAAATCTGTTTACCTTTTCACCAGTGGGACCTGCTGGACCCATTGGGCCTATTGGACCAGGGAGACCCTTTTGAACAAATTAAGATAAAAGGAAGTTAAAAAAGTAATGCTTCAAAATTGTTAGTTTAAAACTTCTCCTATGTTACTATTTCCATATGCTTTTTAATTGCCTTAAATTCTCCTCCTTTATCTCTGAAATCTTGTTGGGTGTTTTTTACCTAAAATTTACTTCCTCTCCCAGTTACCAAAATCCCACTTCTCGAAAGCCCAGCTTTCATTCCTTCTCTCTTTCTTCACTAACTTCATCTTCTACTTTATGGTAGCGCTTATGAATAAGGCCAATGATAATAAAAGCCCTGCTTCTATTTTGCTCTCTCAGGAAATGTCCTTTTTCCTCACCTGCACAGAAGCTATTTGTTTTATGCTAGTATTTTATTGCTTAAATTTATTTTCATGTGTCTATCATTACTTTTGAAGATAATTTATGTCTTGAAAACTCCTCAAAAGTGTCCTTTTCTTCTTCATGGGGCAGTTAGACAAATAGGTTCCAATTTCTCCATTCAAATCCATCAACTGCACATTATGATCCTGCAGCACTATTCATACTACCTTCTTGAATATTTAGATATTGCAATTACGATTCTCTTTCACTGGAAGCAGAGTACCACAAACTTGCACAAAAGTTTAGCTTGAACAAAATTCTCCCTCCCCAAAAACAGGCACTGTAACTTATTTTAAACTGAAGAGAAACACAAAAAAAGACAGCATTAACAAAGGATACTGCATCATCATCAATGCTCTAGTGATCAGTAGCAGAGATATCTGCAGATATTTAGCTTTGGAAGAGGGATGTACATTTAGTTCACCATTACTTTATCTGTTCATTAGTTACTGTAAACCCTGTTGCCCTACACTGACTAAGAACTGTTCTGTATCTTTGGATACTAGCTGACTTACAATGAAATTCCAGCTCACAGCTGCTAATTGTGAGTTAGTGCTTCTGTATGCTAGGGGTTCTCCAAAAACTTCTCCTTTAACTAGAAACTTAGTTCAGTCAGAATCCTCTGTATCTCAGATTTCCAAATGCCTAGCGGTTAATAATTTAACCAGTTTGCAAAACCCAAGAATCTCAGATAGACACGACTCATGTAAAAACTAACTCTAACAGCTTCTGGGAAGAAAATACAGCCAGTGCCTATACAGCAGACCCTGTACATCTGGGATTATTGGAGAGTCGGTCTATGCAGAAGTGCGCGTGCAACACATCTTGAACAGACTGGATTCACTGCATGTAGGAGAGTAGCCGTGTTATTTATGCACAGGAGGTACAAAGCTTTCCAGAAGCATCAGCAACCTACTGCCCATATGGGGCTCAGTAGACTCACAGGAATTTTTTGCCAGTGAAACTCAGGACAGACCACAGGCAACTCAATCCAAACAATAAGGAGGCATCTGCCTTAGTTCAAGAGTCAGAATTGGTGGGTTTGCTTTCTGGCTATTGATCTCTGCCTGTCCCTTTCTTTCCCTATTTTTACTCTAGTCAGCTCAGCTGAATCCCAAATGAACGTGCTACTTCTGGGAATCCTTTCCGTTGACATCTTAACTCCCATTATTGATTACACAAAACACGAGCTTGGAAGACAGATGTCCCAAAACATCGCGTACAGCAGTCGAAAAACCTGAAGACCAAATTTGGAGGGCAGGGTGAACAAGAACAACTGTCAACCCACAATACTGCCAAGTTGAGTAATGTTTAACTCTATGAGCTGAGTACCTCTAGCACAGTAAACTATCTGCTGTGTGGAGAGTAGGTGTAAAAAGAGTGACAGATTTACTTACTCTTGCCCCATCATTACCAGCTGTACCTTCAGCACCTTTCTCACCTATGCCGCCCTATGGAAAAGACCCAGAAAGTCTCAATCATGACATTGAGCAGTTCATATTCTGGAACAACTACAGTATTAAGAGACAGGTGGCTCTGCTCAGCACAACAGAAATAACCAGACTTACTCTATCACCCTTGGGGCCAGGTGTTCCAGCAATCCCTCTTTCTCCAGGCATACCTTGAAGACCTGGTGGGCCTGGATCACCGGGCGTCCCACTAGGGCCTGGGCTTCCCTGAAACAAATAAGGAACAAGTTGTTGTCCATTCATCTGAAAACTATCTTTGTCTCTAGGCTGCAGAACACGCTGTGCCTGTGCTGAAGTCTCTGGGGTACAGGTTTAAGTAATAATTTTCTCTTAAATTTGAACATTATTCATGTCCAAATACCTTTCTTTTCCCATTGTGTTACTCAGGAAGTTCAGTTGTAGTACTGTAGTCCTTCCAAATACATTACTATTTACTCAGTGCATACTGGGGATGAGAACAGGCAAAAAAAGAAGCTTGAGCATCTTTCTAACTTGACCTTGATGCCACTGGGTCTATCACACAAACTAGCTACAGGTAGAAGTTGTCAGTGGCAGAGATGCTTTATTTATGCTTTGCTTCTCACAGTTCATATCCATTACGGTCCTGCATTACAAAGGGCACTCCCTCCCTGGGGTGACCTTTCTAGGCCCAATTATACCAATTGCAGGTGAAATAAAAGGCATGCAGTTTTCAGTACTTTCTTTTAAACACTCAACCCTACCAAGTCTCTTTACATAAACTGACATTATTGTTAAAATGCAGCCATTGCCAGAGGGTTTTCTGCAGTTCAGAAATGGCTTTGCCCTGTTCTTCTGAGAAACACAACCACCATTTTAAATTTCAGACCTAAATAAATCAATACAAAATGTGATTTCTCAACACTTTAGTTTCTTGCAAGTTGTTAGTATTGTTGTATTGGAATAACTTGTAAGTCCTCCTAGAACCCTTTATATAAACAAGATACCTTTCATTAAAAGATATCCCTTTTATAATAAAAATGCTATCTCTCTTAGTGTTCATGCAAATTAGCAGAATTGTACATTACATCACTGTAGAAGTCTTAATTGAGCTTACCTTTGGACCATCAGGACCATGACCTCCAGCCATACCCTTTTCACCCTGGAGTCCTGATGCACCTGGTTCTCCCCTTTCCCCTGGATTGCCACGTTCTCCCTACAAAATGGAAAATTATTACCTATTTAGAAGTCAGGACACAGTTCTGGTAGACAAAAATCGTACATACACCATAAGTGCAGCACTGCTATTCAAACAAAGAGCCTGTGAACAAATTCTAGGAGAACTGATAAAATAAAAAACAGTTTTATGCTTTTATTGTTAAAGGTAGGGGAAATATCATGTTGCTCAGCAAACTAAAAACTGCTATTTCACAGCAGTAAACCAAAGCACTTAGCAGCAAGTACTCAACACCACCTCATGAGATATGAAACTATTAAAGGTGGTAGGTTTTACAGAAACCATTTTAAAACGTATCCGTGTTTACAACCATTTTATTAGTAAGGAAAAAAAGTCAAATATTCACTTTAGCTGTTAACAGACATATTATATGTCAACTTTCAACCTCAGAGAACTGTTATGAACGTTTAAACTGTGAAAGACAATACCTACCCTGGGGCCCAACGGACCAACAGCTCCAGGATCTCCAGGAACACCCTAAAAGGAATAGAACTCACCATTAGAATGGAAGCATTATTCATAGCCTTATACTTACAGAAACTAGAGATAAACATTTTCATTTCCAAAGTACTGTGAATGTAGATGGCTAGTTCTGAACATTATCTGTCCACAATAAGAGGAGATAGTCCAACTCAGTCCAAGAAAATGGTCAGATTCTGGTAATTATTTTCTCCAAAAGCAGGTTCTTGGACAGCTCGCAGACTACATCAGTACAGATTTTCAAATAGAGGGTGCAACTAAATCACGAAGAGAATAAAAGGTAATACCGCTTTATGACGTGAATTCGTGTTAAATTACACAGAAATTACCTGATCACCTGGCTTTCCTCCCTCACCTGGAGGACCCGGTGGCCCAGGCAAGCCCTATTAAAAAAGTAAAAATGGTCACTAACATGATAGAAAGTTATGTAAATCTAGATTTAATTAAGACACCAAGAATATTAATGTAGTATTACACCCTGTACAAGAGTACGCCCTTAGAGATCCCCAAGCAAAATAATTACATTAATATTTCACCCAAGTGTTTTCTCCCCTCTAAATGAGATGGCAACCCTTCTTTCATATTTGTAGGACATATGCATATCAGCCCTAAAAATAAAGTTCTCTATAAACAAAGACTGACTTAATTAATACTTGATTATCAAAACAATTCTTTTGCTCCATACTTAGAACATTGGAAAATCTCCAAATTAAAACTGAAAACCAACAAAGGTTTTCTCAAGGGATACAGAGCTGATATGTAAACCTTCGCCAGTTCAGTTTAGCACACAGCTGATGTGAAAGTTAAGTATCACTAATTATTCTGAGCCTTAGCTCTGACATTGTGTTTTGTTAAACATCTCGATTGAATTTCTCCAATTTAAGTTGATAAAGACATGGCTGGTTTTTCTTTTTTCTTTAAAAAAAATGAATGCACACACCTGAAACCCTGTAGGACCTGGAGGGCCTTGTTCTCCTCTTTCTCCTGCCAGACCCTACACAAAGGAAAGTAATAAGTAAACAGTACAGGAACGTAGGCAGGCTTCACAAATTTTTTAACCTATGCATATGTATATTTTTAATTATATATTTGTTTATCATACATTTTTACTTACCCCAGGCCAAGATATACCCTATCTAAAAGACATAATAAGATCTATTCTTTAAGATCTCCCTCCTCAAAATTTTGTGCTGACAGGAAAACACTCAGTTCCATTGAAATCAAGGAAGTTAGGGAAATTAACTATGAGAACATTTTGCTCCTTAAACTATTTTTTGTAATGGTCACTAAAAAGTATTAGACTACTAATATATATTCTTTTTTTCTAGGAAATTTTTTTCTTTAAATGTTCTGGATTTTTTTCTTTGGAATAAACAACTGGCATAAAGATAGATAAAAATAGAAGTAGAAAGAATAATACATGGATGGAGCAATGGGCAGGCAGTGTGGTAAAAGCTGACTTACTGGTGGGCCAACAGGACCAGAAGGACCAACTTCACCATCTTTACCAGGGGCTCCCTAAATTAAAACAACATAGGAAAAAGTCTCGTCCAGTGAACACATATAACAGAAAAGCATAACTTTCTGTAATCACTGCAAATAACAGTTACACTCACTCTCTGTCCTGGGACACCTGCATTGCCTGCTTCTCCAGGTTTTCCAGGATCACCCTAATTTGCAGAAATAAAATTTACTATTTTGCGATGCTATTTTAATCCATTAAAATATATGCAAATGGTTAAAGGTAGACAGATCTTGGGTGCAAGGTGCCATACTCACACTACTACCCTTTGGCCCAGGAAGGCCCATGCTGCCTGGCTGACCTCTGATTCCTATTGAACCTGCTGGACCAGGACGTCCATCTTCTCCAGGAGCACCCTACAGAGGGAAAAAAAACAAAACAAAACAAAAAAAAAACAAAACCCAAACCAAACAAAAAAAAACCCCAAACATTTTTTCTATAAAAAATAACATTCATCTGGTTTGATGCTATGGTTATCAGTCAAAATGTCTTCAAAGGACACTTAGCTTTAGCCATATTAATGGTCTTAACCAAATACTACACAATCATCATCATTGAGCCATTATGTAAAAATACTTCATTGTTTCCTTAAAGAGACATTCAGAAAAGATATTTAGTTCCAAGTAGTTTAAAAATATTGCAGCAGCTGCTAAACAACAGACACTGCTACACAAACAAAACTAAAGAGAAGATGAACCTTCAGAAATCAAGAAAATTCAATTTAATAAAAGTAATTTTAATAAGTTAGGATCTTCAAATTACTCTTTCTTTACTGAAAGGACTGATTTTGTTGTTGCTTACCAAGGGGCCAAGTTTTCCTTCAGGGCCTTGAACACCTGGATTTCCTGTCAAACCCTAAAAGCCAGAATAATATTTGTGTTAAATTGTGTATATAATTCTAGAACAGTGGAGAAATGTAAATAAATCCAGAACATATACTCAGTGACTACTATGGTACAAACACTAAGATACTCTTTACAAAGAGTATCTTCTCTGTATCAAAGTTCCTTATCCTAATCTTCACTTTACAGCTTCACCTCCTCATTGTCTTTGATCTTCCCTTTTCCTGTTCTTCATTTTCTTGCTTTTACACCTCTTGAGCTTCTCACAGGCTCATCTTCATTTCTGACATTACCTAGTGATCTATATCATGTCTTACACTTGCTGCTCCCTTCCTCTCCTTTTGTGATATTCCAAAATTCTCCCCATGCATTTTTCCTGGAAAAAATCTCTAGATGACATGCACCACTCAACTACGCAAGTCATCAGTCACCAATGTAACGAATGTCTCGCCTTCAATTCATGTTAACTGTGGCAACTATGTACTTTACAAGCACACTTCCTTCATTTGCCTTAGCCAGCCTCAATCAGGTCTATTCCTCCTTTTTCAAAGACAAATGGAACCTGCACTTCCCAACATCAGCAGGTTAGACAACAGGTATTTTGGCCTTTACTCTTTAAGTAGCCCCACTGAAACAAGTCTGTCCTTGTATAACAGCTTCCTAGTTCTGCAGAGTTCATTGTTGCCTTTTGAAAATTAAAAATGCCATGCTATATAAATAGTTCCTTACCCTTGCGCCCGGTAGGCCAGGTTCACCAGGGCGCCCAGGATCTCCCTGACCCCCTTTAGGACCAGAAGAACCTGCTGGACCACGCTCTCCTTGAGCACCCTAGAAAGATACCAAAGGGCTACCAGTTAAACAGGTAGAACAGCAACAGTAAGTGAAGGTTCAACAAAACAGGTTTCTTCTATTAAGGATCTATTTTTGCAAACAGAGTTCCAAATCAATTGTACTTTTATTATTATCATTGTTTTTCCCAAATTATTATTGAAAGTTGCCTCATAAAGCAAATTTACACAAGAATTTTAGAACCCCTGTTATTTTTGCCAAGACGTTAGAAATTTACAGAAACACTAAATTTGATATATGTGAGTCACTTCCCTGGAAGTGTTAGAGCAGTTAGGAAAGCCGAAGACAGGTAAGCCCATCTGTTCAAGGGACAAGTCTAGAAAAACTATACCACACACAAAGAAAAGGCAATTTTTCAAATAGTTGCCTACTCCAGAGCCATACATAAAGCAATGTAGTAGTAGAACAGATCAATGTCTCTTATCTATTCACATTTTAGCATGATAGAACATTAAGTCAAGGACAAGCAAGCAAAGCTGAACATCACAGGAATTTAAAGTGACCTTTCTCCAAAACAATTGTAGTCTCAAAACATTCAGGCCCTTTTTTGGCATTTGTCAATTCCTTTTGATCCTGCTTCCAGTGATGCTGAGGATTTGCCTATTTGCCCAGAAGCAGACGTATTTAATGGTACACTTTCTTTCTATACATCTGTATGTATGAAAATTTTAAAAATGACCCAGTAAAAGAGGGACGCTTTAATTTCATTTACCTTTGGTCCAGGCAAGCCATCAGAACCTGGAAAACCACGGTTACCAGGAGCACCCTAGGAAAAGCCACAGACACAGGATTATCTTAATATTTACATAATTTACTGCAAATAAAGTACTAGATTTATGGTTTGGGGGTTCAGTTTATTTCCTTACAACCTTCTTACTTCAATACTTTAAACTTGACTCTTTTTTTACCACTTGGAGTGGTAAAAATACCAGTGTTTCATTCACGCATGCTGAACAGCTCCTTTTATGTGAACAGCCTCACTGAAAGCAAGATGATCATTTGTACAGGGTTAGGTGAAAGATCTGCAGATTAGCTCATCATATTTCCATCATTTCTCCTACCATACTAGCCTGTGCACTGAATCCACAAATGAAAATACCCAGTGTAAAAAAATAATGCACAGCATTAACTACTGTATAGGAAAACAAAGTTTGACTCAACCACAACAAAGCTGTAAGAAAATTCATGGTTAGGTCAAGAGGTTTTTCAGCTTAGCCGTGCACATCTCAAGACACATTACTCCTTGGGATTGCTTACCCTCTCTCCAACAGGACCTGGTGGACCTACTGACCCTGGATCACCTCGAGGACCTCTTTTCCCTTCTTCACCTACAGGGCCAATGGGACCCTGGGGACCTTGTGGGCCCTAGTCAACACAAAATATATTTTTTAAAATCATTGTTAGGTTCATCACTTCTCAGGTATATTGATACAGACTGTCTTCTAACCCTCATAAACATTTTTCAAAATAAACGAAAACATTACTTATGTTTTAAATCAGTTTAAAATGCAGCTTTTCAGCATCAGCTTTTCTCTTTCACAATGCGTATAAGCTAATATTTATTAAGTAGGACGCTACGAATAAACTGTGATTTGCACTTCAGCTGTACAGTACTTATAATCACATATTTGTTCAGACACTGATTTGTATTTACTATTATCAGTTGGACAAGGAAACCACTACTTAATCTCTAAATTTTTGACAGTTATATGATCTTGCAACTAGTGAGGAAGAAAAACTAAAGATTGGTTGACAAGACAAACTGACTCCAACTCTGCAGAAACACTTTTCTTCCAAAATTCACATTGGTTACAGCATTTAATTAGCCATGTTTTCAAATAATCTTTCACAAATGTTAGCTGTGGGCTAAACAGCTATTCATACCATAAATGAATAAGTATTTGTATTATTTTAATGTAGAAATAAAAAGATAGTTAATATATACATAACTGCATAAGTATAAAATGTATTACATGCAAGTTTAAAATAAAAAGGACTTTTTAATTATGATAATCACATGGACAGACCTGTGTGCTCTTGTATGTCCAGAACCATACGGATCCATTCCGTATGAGATTAAGAAATTGGAATACACTCATTCTGTGTGCTACAGAAACCTCAGCAGATGCACTAATTGTTTTTTTCTGTCCTTGAGTCCTGCAAGGCCTATATTGTGTAGGTGATGTATAACATCAAAGGTCCTACTTCGCCATTTATTGCTAGTACTGTCTAGCCAGGTTCACTGCAGTTTATCTTCCACGATAATTATATCGTGATTATCAGCATAAGAAGTGTCTTGAAAATTATAAGAACCTATGTGAAATACTTATACAGGCCTTTGTGATTCCTTTTCATCTTACAAAGGATATGGAGACTTACAGGTTCACCTTTGGGTCCTGCTTCTCCCTTGAAACCTGGGACACCAGGGTCTCCCTGGAAAAAAAACCCACATTAATAATATCCACAAGGTGTTATGCATAAATTTATGCATAAATAATTTGACCATTTTGTATTATGCTATGAAACAGAAAAACACTTCTTAGTTGAGTAACTAGTTGTAGGCAATACAATAGGATGCCTATAATGGTTTGCCTTTCCCCTTAGTGTGCTTTTTATTATGTTGTTATCAATACAAAAACTTAAATAAGACTATTTCAGGAGACAACTGTTACTGTTTGTCCAAGTTTATATAGAAACTTTTCTTTCTTAGACCTTTAGGGAAGCAAAAGCAGTATTTTGGACACAGAAAAGATTCATGAGATCTGAGTGTCAGCACACTCACTAGCATGCTATTAATTTATTTAAATGAATTACTGTTTCATTCTCACAGAGTGACATACCTGCAAGGCATTACAGTTTAAACAGAGACAAAGACATCATTACCGGTTGGCCTCGAATACCAGGTGGACCAGTACTGCCTTGTGGTCCTGGAGAACCGGGTGGACCTGACAAACCAGGGGGGCCTCCAGTGCCTGGAGATCCCTACAAATAGAAAGGACAATAAGCACAGTAAGGAAACATAAAAAAAAAAAAAAGAAATAAAATAAATTCACTTCCACAATCTTTTCAACAGGTTATACGATTACTTACAGTAGGGCCCTTAGCACCTGGGGAACCATCTGTCCCTTCGGTACCCTAAAGATAACGTACCAATCATTAAAATTAATTGTGCAAATACTAATACGGGTAACAAAGCATGCAAGTTAATGTGATTTTTAATCTTTAAGATCTTATGTTTAAGTCAAGATTTAAAGTACTTCTAGGACTGAGACTCTATCAAGCTGTGTAACTTCCGGTTTTCCAAGTGGTTTTAATTAAATAATGAAAAGCTCTTTTCAACAAAATAAGCACTAAACAAATAAGTGAGACTTCTTTCCTGGGGACAAAAAATAAAAAAAGTAATCTAAGCAAAACTCCGTGTCTATCAAGTGGGGTATTAAAAATCCCTATGAACAGGCAACATGCACAAGCTGAACACTGAGGAACTCAATTTAACGTACTTACAGGAAGACCTTGTGATCCAGCTGGGCCCTGTGGACCTGTTTCACCTCTTTGTCCTTGAGGACCTTCAGGACCACGAGGACCTGTTGGACCTGCTTCACCCTAAGGTTTCACGTGAGAAAACAACTGGTCATTACTTTGCTCTAAAAAGTAGCGCTACAAAGCAACTAAGGAGGAATACTGAGTTTGTAAGAGAAAGACAATTCAGGTTTTGAAGTAGTTTATTACCCTTAACATATATTTTTGCTTACATAATTCTGCTTCTACTGCTTATATATGAAAGTAAACTTAAAAAGTACAGAGTTTTTCCTCACTGTATACAAGGAAAATTTCTACAGACAAGCAGCACTATATTCAGCGGTCTGAATCAGATCAAATATTTTAGACAGACATCTCTAAAACCCCAGGTCTGTATCTAATTTGACAATTTTTATTTAGCTTCATTAACGTGAAGGCTTTTGATTTAGAAATGATAACACATCTGGAGGTTTTTTCCACAGGACAGATTAAAACTCACTATTGCAGCACTGCATTAAATATAAAACCCCTGTAAGATTGGATTGAATGCTCAAAAAAAAAAAAAAAAAAACCACCAACAAACTCCTCCTGGCATCTCCTTTGAATTTTCTCTATATAGGAAATACGCCTTTGGAACTGATGGCTGTTAATATCATGTCTTCATAATCGAAGTCCACATCTTCACTGTATGGTCTGCTTAGCTTTTAGGAGTTCAAAGCAGTTATTCCAATTTTACATCATCTGATGCTCAAACTTGAAGGTAGTTCCCTCCTTTTCAAAAGCTTTAATTGATTTATCATGTCACAGCTTCTCCAAACATTTTGTTAGGTATTAAGCAGTGCCAAAACATTTTATGACGTGCACTAGAAGGTCTCATTTAATTGTATACATTACGTTAATACTCGTATTAAGACTTGTTTCCAAAAAACCACGTTTTGTGAATGTTGGCAGCTTCACAATGACAGAAAACATCTGCTGAACTTGGCTATCTGACTAATTAAGAGTTTTTTCTTGTATAATTTTTTCCTAGAATGTTTTAGGAGTGTAAAGGAACAAGGAGGAACAACTGGGTGGAGGGCAAGCATAAGAAGTATAAGGAAGCTGTATGAGTTGTCTTTTCTATCTTTGCAGACATATTGTCAAGGCTAGAAAAAAAAAAAATATCACTTTACTGAAAAACAAGAGAGAAAAGTGCCACAAAGGCAGTGCTGCAGCCAATGAAAAGTTTCCATTTCAGCCCAGTCACACAGAGCCACAAATGGTGGTAACCACCATCTTCTCTATTGCGACGAACTGCAGTACATCTCTGTTGGGGTTCAGCCATTTTCCAGTCTAGATCATCTCAAAAAGTGTTCTCAACCAAAACCGTATGTTTCAGCACTAGAAGGTTACTGCACCCATGCTGTCTTAGACTAATCCTCGCAATTTAATTTGTCATAATTCACCTTGTATTCTTTGAATATAATGGACAAGATTTCTCAGGCACATCACAACAGTCATTTTATAATCACCCCTTAGTGCAAGCAAAAGTGAAATAAAGTATCCTAACTGTGGTGAATTGCCATTACTTCATTTGTCTTCTGATTGCTACCTTCTGTCTCAAAGTCTTGTCTAAGACTGATTTCACAGCAACTCTTAATGACCTGTACACATGCCAGTCTAAAATCTGTGTAGTCTAGCACACATTTTTTAATTCTGTGTTGTGAGACATATTAAGAATATATATATATATTTTGTTACCTTTACACCAGGAGCTCCTGGAAAGCCTGGAGAACCAGTTATGCCAAGTGGGCCCTATAAGACAGACACACAAAGCTGTAATTCAGTAGTTTACATCACACGGATCAGTATCTAATCACTGGGTAAATATGGTTCTGGGATTAAACGTATTTTTTTTTAGTGACAAAACAGTTGTTCATAACAAAACCAAAATAAGTTTAAATGTCATTTTTTTTCTAAGTGATACACATATATTTTATAGTATTGTAGTGCAGTACTTATTTTAATAATACATTTACTGACTTTGGTTAAGTTATAGCTCTTCATTCAGCTACTAATGCACAAATTGCAACGTACACAGTTGAAAATTATTATAGCAAATGTTTTTCGATTTTAGTTTTAACAAAATACTATCTTTTATATTTATACTACTCTGGTAGTATAACGAAAAGATCACGTATTTGTTAAGCAACCACAATTTGTCCTACAGAATGTAGCAAAGGAGAGTTTCAATTCTTTTGACCTTAAAATAGTAATCTAGAAAAAAAGATAAATACAAGCCATGTCTACACTGAAACAATTGGTTGCTAGACAAGATTTTTAAGGTGACATGACAAGTGAAATTATAGTTAAAGGTTATGCAACTATTTGCCCCGCTTCCTACTCTTCTGCCCCACTGAGATTCTCAAATTCACAGCCAAATTCATTTGCAAGCTTTAAAACACAGGTTTTGTATCCAATTCTCAAGGCTGTATAGACAAAGATGTACGGCAGAGACAGGTTACTGCTTGGATCTTTGCTTAGAGAAAGGCAGGTGTTTCTGGAAAAGGAAGTGGAGGAAAGGTGGGGCTACCAGGAAACGCAATGCCATGCGGAGGTACACCTTCACCTCCCCAAACCAGTATAGCTCTCCCCAAATAGCATTATATCTTGAGACAGCCAAAGTTGTATCTAAGAAAGGCCGACAGCTCGAGCAGACTGTAGAATTGATGTGGCTATGCTATTTCTGGTTCTAGAGACAAATTCTTGCTGCACAGCACTGCAACAGGTAGGCACACCTCATGCAGTTGCAAGTACATGAAGCTTGGGCAGCAATGCAAACAGCTGGGGCTGCATTACGCGTCAGACTGTCCAAACTGGCTAGAAAACAAACTTCAAGTGTATACCCTTGAATATACCTGTATGAGACCTTGTTTTGCTAAATAGAAAAAGACTTCCAATTAAGGGCTTTAGAGTAAATCTGTAAATTGTTTCCATTTTCATAATGTCTCTTGTACTGAACAAGACATTCAACAGAAGACTTTTCTACTGTAGTATAAACCCTGGATGGCGGCACACAGTGGTTATAAATATTCACTACAACGCTGTTCCAGCTGAGTCCTTTCTATCTTTTCCTGATTTTCTCTCTTTTTGTAAAATATGTTGCATACTTTGAAAAAATGTTCTATGTAATAAAGCTCTGCTGACAAACTTAATAAGAACAATCTGTCCCACTGAGCACTGATTACAGACATTTCTGCCATGACCTTGCACTGGATTTCTGCAGAGCTGATGTAACAGCTCACTAAGTATATTTTTTTTTAAAACCTGTGTCCTGGTTTATTGTATCAGAAATACATGTGTGCCAAATCTCTCTCTTGTTGCAGGATGAATTCCAGAATTGCAATATACCACTGCACTGACCCAAATAACAATGCATTTCATTAACACTTCCTCCAACGAGAAACATATGCATTACCAGTATCTCCCTTGTGACACTACATGGGATATTTCCAAAAATGTTAGCCAACCAATTATCATGTGTAGCTGATCTCATATGAAATATGCCAAATAAAAACTTCAAGCTCCATGTAAAATTTCATAGTTCGGGACCCAGCTTTTTTTTTAAACTTTATAATTTGTTTTCAATACTGAAAAATATTTTGTTTCACAGTTTCTTCTAGCAAGTTGCCCTTCTTCCATAATACACTAAATAATTGAGATTTGCAGCTTTTAGGCACTTACACTCATTTTCTGAGCTTCTATTACAGTTAATTTTTTCTTACTGAACTTTGTAATAAAACAGTCTGTTCATTAAGATGACACAGGTAAACAAATGTTTCTCAAGACTTACTGTTAAACAAAGAGCATGCACAGAATTAAATTTTACTTGTAGGCAGGTGTGGTTTGGGTTGAGTTCAATGTGTGACTGGTCATAATTAAAAGGCTACCTTTTACACCTTTTGTAATGGATCAGTTGCAGGTAGCAAGGTCTGCTATGGGTGAGGGGCATTTCCTCTTGCTGAGAATGTGTGCAACTTGTCAATTTTGTATGTGAAGGAAGATAATATGCAATTATAAACTGTTTTATATTACAGTGCTTATCTTTAGGATGCTTATCTCCCTACAATATGGATCCCACTTCATAAAAGCAGCAAAGCATCATCCCTTCAGGGAGGATGCTCTAGCCTGCTCCTCTACAAATTAAAACCTTCAGATGAAGCAAACTACAGAGAATAATTTTTCAGAGGACAGCAGTAAAGCCATGATCAGTAGAACAAGGAATCACTTACAGATAATTCCAGGTGCATTTACTGCTACAAGCAACCGGCAATATTTTTTGTGCTTTTGGCAGTGTCAAAAGGCAAGTGGCAAATACAAGGTGAAAAAAATAGATGATTAAGAAAGAAACTTACCATTGGTCCTGGTTTTCCAGGCATACCATGCTGGCCACGTCCACCCTAGATATAAAAACAGACAAGACAGAATACAGATAAGAACTCAAACTGATTTTTTTTATTATTATTTATTGTTAGCAGTTGTGATAACAGCCATACATACTAAAGCAATTAAAGAAATGCTGGATTGCAGAGCCCTCGAACACTGGCATGGAAAACTTCTGGAAGAAATTATGCTCATTCTCAAGTAAATGCACTTTCCTGTTTTCAGAGAGGCCAATATTTTCACAGTGCAATTGTATAGAGCACAGAACATACATGGAGCACGTAAAAGTCATGTGGAGAAATGCCAGAAAAAACAACACTTGACGCTGGACATAAAGCAACAGAAAGAAATTTCTACTCAAACATGATCTCATGTTAAGGCTAATTTTTTTTTTGCTGAAAAACAAAATAATTCTTAAGATGACCATTTTATTACCGGCAATTAAATTATAAGACTTAATTTAAACTAAAGTTTAAATTTTAATTTTAAACTTTTTCATTTTAAAGTTTAAATTTTAATTTTAAACTTCTTTCTAGACAAAATCAATACACATTATTTCTAGTTTAGCAATTTATGGTGAAAATAGGCTCTGCAAGAGAAGTTTCACAGAAAGAAGAAATTTTTATATCACAGAAAAAAAAAAAAAGTGTTGTCAGGGCATTTGGCCTCCTGGGCAGCTCTGGTGTGAGCAATTACCACACAGTCAGTATTCTCCTTTTAAAACTGTTTTTAACTTTTGAAATCTACAGTAAAGGTCTCTGCCCACAAAACTCTGCTCAGGTCCTAACCTTCTGAAGCTACAGCAGAACTCTCAAAGGAAGTGACTAGCAGTCACATAAACAAACACTTTCAGGCTCAGGGATTTAAATTTAAGTAAAACAAGAGAAGAATTACAAGGAGAGAGAAAGAAGATCCTACTTACAGGGGCACCCTGTGGTCCAATTCGACCTCTTTCTCCTGGCATTCCTCTAGGTCCCTTGAAGACAGAACAAAAAGTGCATTATTGAGGAGCTTATCACGGCAGGATAACAGAAAGGGTTACATCAGTCACTTGACTTTTACCCCCATAGTGGAGAGAACACACACAATCTCATCTATTTTTTTTTTCTTTTTCTATTCTTTCTTTGCTTTTTGCTTTTGAAAAAAAAAAAAAATTATTGACTTTTCCTTTGCTTCAAATAAGTTTTGCACTGCATCACTCTTTAGTGATTTTCTGCTCAGTCTTCTTCATCTGCCTTTAACAAGACCCTGGTTAGGTTCACTGAGACTACAAGCACTATAAGGACAGATGATGCCAACAGTTACAGAACTAACCCCTTTTTTTTCTCCTGCAGGTATAGCTTATCTTCTCCCATGGCAGGAAAGAAGTAAGAGCTTGCATAAATTCTTGCAGCCTCACAGGCTTGCCCAGTGGAATTTTAATAGACTGTAATTTCTCTTTTCCTGTTTCAACAGTATTTCTAGTTTTAAACACATTAGAATAAATTCTGTGCATACTCACCAGGGTCAATAATGCAATCTCATTTACTACAGCTCATTCACAAACTAGGTTCCACTTCAGGGATATTATATTCTGCGTGACACAAAGTAGTGTTTCGCAGAGAGACGTCATTATCTGATATCAGAAAGGTGCTTTACTTCCAGAAGCACTGCTGAGAGTTGATTTTTGGCACGTTACACTGCTAACAAGTATTCAGGTGTTGAAAACCACATCTGAATGAAAACTACTCTGAGAAAAAGTTTCTCAGTTTCTTTTCCATGTCATGTATGCTTATTGTCACCATAACCTCCAAAATCTATGGTTTTATTATCCAGTATATTTCTGACCAACATTATTCCATTTCTATCTCAGAACAACCTAATCCCATTTTTCTCATATTGAAATCGCTCCATATGAAGCATTAACATGGGAAAAAAAAAACCATATCACCCTACACTTAAATGGGTAGGTAAACAATCACAAAACCTACATTCAAGTTTCTGTTGAGCCTTCCAACTTACCGTTACCTCTGACTCTGAATTGCAAAGAATAACAGCTCACAGTGACCAACTTTACTGTTAGTGTAATAGAAAACAAAGCCTTAATTAAGAGAAAGTTCTGCTTCATGACATCAAGTACAGATACCGAAACCTTAACATTCCTATTGGCAACAGCATTTACAATCTTAAAGCCACTTCTGTAATATCCAATGCACACGACACTCACTAGAGGACCCGTTGCACCCATGGCACCTGTTGGTCCGGATTCTCCCTAGAAATGGAAATGAGATGACAAAATTAGATGAAACAGGTTAGAGGAAAATGGAATTACATGTTTCCTCCCTGTCTTCCATGTTTACATTAGACCTAAGAGGCAGTTCTGCACTGTTACCTGTGTGCATCAAGGGCACTGCTCCCCATGATGACGGAAAATGCCATGTTTATGTATTCTCAGTGCAGCAGATCTAATTCCGACCTGTTCTAGCCAACTGCCCACACCACCAACTGCACTGGTGCTACCAAGTCTCTTACTGCTGGTGCCTCCACAGAAAGTGGAAAGAAATATTTTCTGACACAAACTATCCTTAATTATTGATTTCACATTTTAGTTTATATTTTGGAAGATTCACTTTATTTACTATGTTTTTAATCTAAAAAACAGTTCTGTCCCACTTGTGATAACTGCCTACGTTAGGTCAAAAATGTTTCACTGCATCAGCAATGATCAATGTTGAAAAGCCTGAAAAAAAGTCTGAAAACTCTTAAAATAACTTTCAGTCCATCTTTAAATTATTGTCTCCAGCCAGCTATGGTGTATTACCACTGCTTTGAGCTGAAGTTGTAAAGGGTGCTGCAGTACCAGTAATGGTCAAAAATTCTAAGAGAATTAAATTGTTAGCTGAAAAAGAGTCAGTTTGGTAATATGTATTATCTCTTCTCTCCAATGTTAGTTTCTTTTAAGTCAATCTCTAATAAGGTAATCCAAAAGAAGAGTCAGGATCTAGCTATGCATTGCTTGATTTATTATATTATTTTAAAAAAAAAAGAAAAAGGTAGAAAACTGTTTTTTCTCTCTCAGTTTGGTGACATAAAGCCAAAAAGAACCACAAACTGGCCAAGTGGAAAATTGCAAGATGTGCATGTGTTATTTTTTAACAGACTTTGTTGTCTTCAGCATTACACAGGTGTCACAGACGACAGTTAAGTCACCTTGTGATACCTTACAGTCCTAAAAACTGAGCCCCAGCTGCAATTGTGACTGACGTGATTGAACTCTCATATAAAAATCCAAACATGTCATTGTATAGCAGTTTATATGGATCAAACACATTAAAAATGGACAATTCCATGTAGCCTCTCCACTCCATACAAGTAGCACTGACAGCAGAGCGTACAAAGCTGCATTCAAAAGATCTACTATCTTTCATTATTTTGGCATTATAAAAAACATGCTTAACAATTTAGTTCTTTTGGCTATGAAAATACCTTGGCTCCAGCTGCTCCAATTTCACCTTTTGGTCCATCAAGTCCTTTCAATCCCTGAAAGAGTTATAAAAATATGGAGAAATTATATTTATATATGTATGGACACAGAGCTTTCCTACTACTATTGTTGAAATAACTCAATACTAAAGTGTTAAGAATAGATCCGAGGTGGCAAGAGCCAGAAAGGAAAAAAAAAAAAAGAAGAAAAAAAAAGAAGATGGAATAAAGTTTTAAACATTTCCTAAATGGAAACCATTTGTACAAGGTACATTTCCTTGGACTTGGTTTCCTTTTTAAAACAAGAACATTTTTTAAAAAATCCTAAAACAACAAGGAGGAGGCTCTGAGCCATCGGAAACCTATTTATTCCTCCCCAAAGTATAATTCTGGCCAGAAAACGTGGTAATTTGTAATCACTCCATGTTGCAAACATATCCACCTCTCAAGCTCCCCACCCTAACACAAGACTTGCCAACAGAGCAAGAGAACTGTCAGGTTTGTGCCTGCTGAAGCTTGGCACGGCTCATGCAAGCTCCGTCCAGATTCCCAGATCATTTGAAAGCAGAGTGAAGAAAGCACTAGAGAATACAATACAGAGGTCAGCTTAAACAGGAAGAGCGCTGGTTTTCTCCAAGGCCTTCTCTCTCTAGAACACAAGTGATTCTCCTGCAATTAGCAGGACTGAGAGTGAAGTCAAATTCACCAGTAATACAAAAGAAGTTGAGTATTTTTGTACCGAAACTGCCTGGAAATATCATCTATAAGGAGAGCGAAAAGCTTGTTTCTTACCCTGTGACCCTTGAGACCTGGGAGACCAGGAGCACCAGGAAAGCCTCGGGGCCCCTAAGTAGGAAAAAGAACAAACAAATAAAATCCTTATTTCTGCAGATAAACCTGGTGATAACGCTGCTTACGGGGAAGAGGGTAGCAACATTAATGCTAATACTCCTCACACTCCTTCACCTTGGTGACACAATACAGCGAGGCACAGCATTTGAGCAGGTCACAGATCATACAGTACAACATGCTATGACGTTAGACAGTCTCAGCATTTTGTACATTTTCACTGATATTAAAAGCTTTATTGTTTATATCAGTGTAATGACTACTGGTAGATCAAGTTTTGAACCTTCATATGAGGCCTTAAATAAAGAGAGATCAAAACTCAGAGTTGTAATTTAAAATAAAGCAGAAACTGAGACCAAACTGCAAAGAACATGTCTGTCAAGTAGCATGATAAACAACTACTATTAACACACCTTTAACAATTAAAGCAAAGTTCCCTTGCACTTAATTTACTACCAAGTTTCCCAGTTTCTCTTTCAGGAAAGACTAAGTAACGGAAGGGAGCAAGGTCCCTCTTATTAGAATATTGGTCACAGGAATTTATAATGGAAATCACATTAACACCTTCATCTTCTCAGATAACAACAATTCAGCAAATTGTTTAAACATATTATTTCTTCTTGTATGGTACCTCTGAACCAAAGTTCTTAAAAAGATTTCAGTTCATACGTTTCAGCATAGCAAAAAATAAGGCAGGTGTATCACAGAAAACGAAGCATCATGAAGCAGCACTGATATTCAGAGGCATGAAAAACATCTGAGATCTCAGCATTAGGGAGGAGAACTTCACATACAGACAAGTTATTTCCTTGCTAGCATCAAGGAATGTAAGAGGGATCTTTGTCTTCCCATAATCAATTATATGGACAGTGTTTGATCATAAAGTTCAGTGGGAAATTACTCCAGAGCTTGTGGACTCCTAAAGGGAAAATTACTTTATAAAAGTATGAAATCTCTGAAATTAATATATTAGATCGCTTGAAATTATTTATGCTCAATGAGTTTCTCAGTGTAGGATGATCTCTGTTGTCATACAAGGTTTTACATATAGATTTGAAATTGTACAAATTACGCATGTTTAGACTGAACGTAGCCCATAAAAACTATTTATTTGGCCTGTGCTCAGTGGTATATGTATATCAGCTTCTACAACCAGGATAATCAAATTATGTAGCACTCAGATGGGACAAGTCACATGGCAAGGAAGCAAATCATGTAGAAGGGCAAACAGCCATTGGGTATCTCTGTAGCACTCCACAGGCCTTGTCATGGATCAAGACATGGCACACTTCTCTGATAAACTACCAGGGTACTCAGTGGTGTACTCTACCATGCTATGCAATTGCAGCAAACTCTTAATCAGATTTTTGTGTCTGTGACTGTGCAGTTGCAGTACTTCTTTCCTTCATTAGAAAGTCTTCTAAAAGATTATTTTATTAAGCAGAAGAGCTTGATCTGAACAGAACAATACCCATAGGCTACATACGCCTCAAGCAGCTTACAAAACATCGTTGATCCATAGAACTTACGAGGAAAGCTTAGGAAACAACACTGCCTTGTTAAAAAAAAATATGTGTATCAGGTGACTTCAGTTCTGGAATTTATTTGTCCCCTTTTCAGCCACAATCCTCTCTTCCCGTGCCCTCAGACTGACCATTATAAAAGTAAACAGTGCCAACCCAGTCTGACATCACTTTACAGTCTCTGAACACTTCCTGCACATGATTGTGCATGACCATGTGAAATATTGGAAAACGGAGTACAACTTGTATGTACTGTCATTTGCTTTAGGCATATTTCATCTATGAAACACTTCAAACGTGCACCCATGAAATGACTCGCAGGACTAACTCAAGGACTTTTGGTTTGGTTTTGAGCTATCACACTGATCTGGATCATTAGAGCAAGCGAAGACAAGTACTTCAGAAACTGAATGGCAGATCTTTGCATTTGTTATTAAAAGGGACAATGACAGCACAAGTATGATTTTTTTTGCTAAAACGTAAATAATCCTGCTCTTACTGGAGATCCTGGAAATCCAGGCTCACCGGCTTGTCCTGGTCTACCAGGTTCACCCTAAGGAAAGAGAAAAAAAAAAAAAGGAACACATGAAACATGAAAATGACAGCTGGGAAAATCAAGTTCTCTTACCGTTCTTCCATTCAAACAGAGAACATTCACATCAGTATTACATATGTTCTCTTTATAGCAACAATTTCAATGATATAAATCAACTGCACACATGACTAGCAATGTGCATTAGACATATTAACTTAAAAAAGGCTTTAATGTAGAATTGTGGGACCTGAAGACCACATCCAAAATGGATCTTAGCATCACAAGATGATGATGCAATGTAGTTTTCCCATGAACTAAGGAGGCAACCTTTTGTAATTGTCATGTAGGCAGTAAAATCATTTTAATTTTCCATAGGAAAAAAATTAATTAGGCACCTAAAACTGCCCACATTGTAGCTTGTTAGTTCTCCTTCTATTCAAGTGTTTTAAAATATGTATAATTTCATTCTAGATTGGTAACTATTTTCTGTATGACGCAATAGGAAAGAAAATACAGTAGAACCAAATAAGCATATTTTGAAGATTATTCAAAGTCCTCCAAAGTCACAATCAAACATTCCTTTATACGCATCAATCAATTAAAATACATCTAGGATTTTGGGCTGCAGGAATATGAAAGGCTTCAGAAACAGTTTCTGGACAAAGGGAAGGTAAAGTGCTTCACAAATGCAATTAAAGAAACCCATACATACACTGGAAAGTTCTTAAAGTAGTATCAAGATTAGGTTTCACATCACTGAGAGTAAACTGTTTCCAAAGATGCCTATAACTCTTCATACAGTTTAATAGGAAATCAGCTATGGTAATTTCTATACTAAAATATCCAGCATCTGCAGCTTGTAACTCATTTCTAAGTTATAAATTACAATTCAGATGGATTTAGTGTGCTTTGCAAACAAATAATGTACATCTATCTGTAGATTCTCGGGCTCTTGTTGTGCAGTATATATATACTTCTGCAACATGTATAATACATACATCTTACGTATATGTGTACATACACGGATAGAGCCATAAAATCAGTTACAAATATAATGAATTATTTAAAAGCTGTTTAAAATTTAAATACTAAAATTTTATTGTCCAGATCCAGGTGAATGTTATCATTATAATTCTTCTAACTCATCATGCGAACCCAAAGAGAGAAGAGATGCCTCCAATTGCCCCCTCCTAACTGTGGTATATCATTAATATTTGATTTCAATAAACACATCTCAGTTGAAGAACTGTCTGAGGCAAGAAATAATAAAAAGCCAGTTCTTAAACCTTAGGTATGATGGTGACATGTAAGGAAAAGTTAAGAGGGTTTTGAAAAGGATTGCTAATATGTACTGTTATGACACTGCACTTAATGAGGAATGTGATTACAAAGAAAAGTAAATAGATAAAAGTAGTTACCACAGGCACATCTGCTGGTTATTCACTGTCTCAAATATGCCAATATTTGTTTTATTAAAAATAAAACAAGATACAAAAAATATAAAACTTACATCTTCACCAGGTTTGCCTGGAGGTCCCTCTGGTCCGCGAGAACCAACTGGACCCTGAGAAATAAATATATTTGTTGAGAAGTCAATTTAGCCATCACTAAAATATCTACTTGTTCCATTTCAAAGTCTGGTATTATAAAAACAGATACAGAAAAAAGGATTATTTTATGCCTAATCACACCTGCTTAATTTTGTAGAGCTCTTTCTAACCACCCTGCCCTAAGAAAACTGCATTATGTTATATAAAAATACAGGATGGTTTCTTTAGGGGAAATAAATACATTAAAAATCAGAGTTGTTCCAGATCTCTAGCTCTTGCTTTTACTTTCAAATCATTTTATTGCCTCCAAAAAATAAGTATTCTCATCATCCTTTGTGTAAGTTACACTACAAGGTATGGTTTTATCAGTGCGTAATCATTCTCAGGTCTGTGGCTGGAAAAGATATAATGATTGTTTATCCTATAATTATTATTATGCATGTTCAAAACAATTCAAATTCACTGATTCCAGACAACATGCTTTGAACACAACTCTTGACTGAACAGCTTCAGCTTTGCTTAATAGCTTCGGCTGAGACAACAGAAAATAAATCCGTTCTGAAGTAAGGAGGTATAACATATTGTTTGCAATTTTATTGCAGAGATTTTTGTATTTATTGATCTTACCATAGGTCCTGGATCCCCAGGTTCACCAGGTGGGCCTGTGGGGCCAGCACCACCCTAAAATCAACCAAACATGAATACAGTTACAAATTCCAAAAAGTAAAAATATAAGGATACAAATTAAAATCCATTATCAGGAAAATCACAGCCCATGAGACAGTCTAGATTTGAAATCAGAACCAGTTCACATTGCAAAAAGAGTGAAAAGCAGATACTAAGATCTCTCAAGGTTTAGATAAGTCCTGTGCCATACACAAATCTCACTGGAAACTTAACACCATGCCAATATTGAAACCACAAGAGTCACTATTTTCATTGCTGTTCCCTCATTTAAAAAAATGTGTTGAGTTAAAACCTTGTTAAAGGCCTAATAAATTGTGACTTAGTTTCTGGGTACAGAGTACATCTGGAGCAGAGCTCTTGAGAGTAGCATGTTTAGGTTCACCTCTAGATGAAGATGCATTCATCCACGCATCATTGAAGATGCCTCACACTGCCTGAGAGGTGTGCACGTACACCACTTACTATTGCTTTGCCTTCATCTCTGGCCTATATTAAATGCCCCGATGTTAAGTACTTACTTGTTTTCCTTGGAGACCTTGAGGACCTCTTGGACCCACTGGACCCTACCAAAAACAACTTGTTACAGACTGGAAAATACCCTTCCCCAAGTAATAATCATCCTACAAACACAGCAAAATAGCCTGATAGTGATCTCCAAGATAACATTTATATGGTCAAACTCTCTGAAAGTATTTTACTCAGAAGATGGATATTATGAAATTCAAGAGTCCATAGAAAGTAAATCTTCAAACTCAAAAGGCCACAGTCATGTAAATTCATTAGCAGCTGAAAATACAGGGTCACTTGCAGTCCGGAACCTCACAGCCTCTGGAATCAGTCAGAAAAACTGGGTTGCCTGCATAGCTCCACTGGAAAAAAAAATGTAAGAACAGTACAGATTTGGGGTGAATAGTCTCCCCTTGAAGAGAATCTCATTACTCAAACTCATCTCATAATGGAATCAATGAAAAAAAATAAATGAATGCTGCTGTTCTCAGCCGTGAGCAGCAACAAGTGGCAATGGAAGGATATATTTTCATGATTCATACAAATCACTAAAACAGCTTCCCAATGGTTGTGGTTTGTTACAGAAAATTCAGATTTTCCCTTGAAAATTTTCACGGAATTTTTAAGAAAAATCTCATGCTTAATAGCAACTTATACCATGAAGTAAAGATAATCTTGTCTGAAAGAAATTCTCTCACTTCTAGCAATACAAAAATATCTATAGCAGACAGAGGCTCAAAATTTATGTCTTTTACACACAATTCATTAAGTTTTACACAGCTAATGTAGAAGAGTTAGTAAGTCTATTTAAAAATTATAATCAACATTAAAAACAAAACCAAAAGCAATGGTTCTGCTGAATGACTGTCAGTTACTCAGCTTACAAGGAAAGGAAAAAAAGGATATCACAGAATGTGATGAATCAATCCAAAGACGGTGAGTGACAACCGACTTCAGCAAACTTTGTGTAAGGCCTTAGACAGACCTAGATATTGAAAAATACCTTAAAATATATGTTACTATTAAAATTAATCATATTTAAGAATGATAAAAGAAAAGGCATAACAAGAGATGCAGTATCTCAAGACAAGTGAGAGGATTAAGCAAAATGAGGGAGGGCAACAAAGTAAGTAGGACAGACTTGTGGAACAAATCATTATGGGTGTCCACAACAAATTCCCTGAAGAGAGATGTTCATAATAAAGGGCAGTTCTTTGAAGAAATCACTGCAAAAGTAATTCCTATGGCAAACCATCTGATTACCTTTAGAACCTTTCAAACTGTATCGAAACTGAGTTTGAAGATTACTAGTAGGGACTTGAAGGGATATGATTCAGGCAAATTCAGACAGTACAGTCACTAAAGGATGGTTTCTTTAAGAATGAGTGTTAAAAATAACAGCAAAGAGGGTAACAGTATCTTAAATACATGACAATGTGATAAATACAGGTAGTGAAAAGAGATAACATTCAAAAATAACCTCCAGAGTTCTAGCAGAGACAGCTTAGGGTGGTGAAATAGCTTTCACAGACAGTAAAAAAACATCAGTGTTGCTATCAAGTCCCCAGTGCACTAAAAGTGAAGGTTATATCTAAACAGCGAGAGATGCCAATGATAAAACTGGACCCACTGGAGAAATAGAACATCTGTCTTAAAATAATACAGCACAGCTTTCAGTTAACAGCTGGCTTCAGAAGTATTTTTTTAAATTACTACCAAAAATAACTATCTTTGATGTTAGAATGTGAAAAGAAGCCTTCAAAGTTACATATTTGTTTATTCTGCTTTGTGTTATACCTGACACTTTTCAGTTACTCTGCAGTGACTCAAGATACAAGAAAATCAGAAGCTGTTTTTTTCCTGTACTTTACTGTTAATAGCTGCTATATTTCAGCAGGAGGAAAGGAATACAACAAGAAGGCCAGAGGTTGGGGGGAAAAAAAAAAAGCTTTCACTTAATGGAATAGTATTTTTCTGGGTTTTTTTCCAGGTACTGTGCAAGACTGCACTAGAACATACTGTACATCCAGGTTCTAGAGGCATAGGAATTTGAAGAGAATTAATTCTCCTTTGGGTTTTTGCACATGCACTCCATTTCCACCCTGTTCTACAGCACAGGGCTAATTTGGTCTTACCACTGCACCAGGCATCAGTCCCATCTGACTACCAAGTCCAGATTTCTCATCCAGTCCTGCCATCTGAGCTGAAAATGGCTGAAAAAAATAAGATGGGTCATTTTAACTGTCAGTCATTTTCATAAGGCAAAAATCCATGTAACTGCATCTTCATTAGTTACATTGGCTTTGCAGCACTAACAACTAAATTCTTACATCATAACTTTATCTGTAATATTCATTCATATCTTCTAAGGCTTTCTTTTGTTTTCACTTACTGTGCTTCAAAAGTTCAGAAATGTCTTAAGGTAAATGTAAATATAGCCAATTTTATGATTGCAAATTTGACTTTTTAAGCGTGTTGCCCTTATCCAGTCAGGTTGAAGGCCACTGCTGTTCATGTCACTTCACAGAGACAAATGAGTTAGAGCAGAGAGAACCTTCAGTGCCCTTCTTCTGCAAGTACACAGTTGAAATCAACACTTATTTTGCATCATTCAGAGACAGATCCTCACATGTGGCAGGCCAGAGCTTACAGTGGATGAGAAGGAGCAACAGCACAAGCGTGCACTCATGTCATCTAAGATTTCATTTGTTCTACATCAGATTGGTTCCCAAACACATTTTCTGCAAGGCTGCAGATTGCCTAACTTCAGAGGCAGGAATACAAACCAAAAAATGTCTTAGATCTCTGGCCACACCTATTCTTTCATATTTTCTGTGGAAATCTATGAAGGATGGTGGTCTAACATCCATCTTGGTGCTTCTGTGACTCTAAGAGATACCTCTGTGCTGAAGATATTTACTTGGGCTGAATCTGCTGGATTCAGGACTATTTGGAAAGAACTTCAAGTCAAGAAATGCTGCCCAAACTTGCAAGCTTTTAGCTTAACATGAACATTTCATTTTATTGTCAGTATAACTCTATTGTTTTCAGTAACATTGCAGGAACAATGGATTGAGAAATCAAACCAGATATCTTCCAAACAGCACTGAATGTCTAACTGAATATACTTGAGAAATTCAAATATGTATTTCATTAACAATCATAATTAGTGTTCCATAGATTTTGTGGGGAGGATAAAAAAAAAAATGTCTTGCAGAACACCTGGTCTGTATCTATAGCTGGTTAGCACTGCTTTTCACAAAAAATTCCTTACTTGATCTTCTCAGTGCTGGTCTGAACAATTACAGCAAGTAGACTTAACAGAATAACTAATAAGAGAAATTAAAATGTGGTTATTTTTAATTCATCTTACTTTTTCTTTTCTAATTCAGTACACCAATTTTCTTCTAGTATTGCCCAGACCCCTTGGGTTTAAGTGAGGTGGAAGTAACAGAATGCTACTGAGGGTTTTAAATTTGGGCACTTTGGCTTTTCTAGATGCTAAAACCCATTGCAAAAAGCATGCCCTGTTGAAGGTTTCTCGCATTCAACTTGCCCCAGTTTTTGGCAGAACTTCCACTGCCATTAGCTGCTGTCCCTCATGGCTGAGAGACAGGAACTGAGAGCAGAGCATTCCACGTTCTCTGAAGCAAAGAAAAATTAGTCTTTGTGTGACGTGGATCTGGCCCAACACTCACTTCACTTTCTACTAAAGCAAGTGTAAAACTTACCCTGCTTAGTCCATCTGGGCCTTGGTGGGTAGGATGCCCTGGAGGTCCAGGGTCACCAGGCTGGCCAGGGATACCAGGTTCACCATCAATCCCTTGAGGACCACGAGGACCCTAGAAAGAAAATCAGAAATGTCAACAGTGTCCAAAGGTATTCATTAAAATTATTGTAACTTATTGTATCTTAAAAGAAAAATAACATCCTTCAAGACCTGCTCCTACCTTCAGATCAGAAGCACTGGCTAAAATTAGTCAAGAATCCAACACACTGTAAACTGTAGTAACTTCTCTCATGGGCTTTTTTAGAAACTCGGGCTTTCTATTATTCCATACTAAAGTATACTGTTCTTGAAAAACTATTTGACTGATATCTAATTTGACTCTGATATCTAATATCAGAGCAGAGGCTCAGACAACATGCTTAGGAAATTCCAGCGTAAAGCTGGGTTTTTACAGCCTCCCAACATCACGAACAGTTTAGACAGTTCATAGTATTGCTGAATTCTCAACATAGTTACGCTGCCAAAAATGCAGAGTAAGTCCCTTGGTGTCGATGTTATTTCTAGCTAGTATTTGCAGAATAGGCTGGGAGGCCAGCCCATTGCTCCTGTTTTGATCACCCACTTTTGATTCTTAAACTGCATTCATCTTATCTTGTGTCAGAATCAAAATTAAATATGGAAGCAGCTAATGAAACATTAATAGAACAAAATCAGTAGCAACAGGGCCAATAAAGGTACACTTCAATCAGAAATACAGACTTTAAAGTGCCTCTCACTAGTGCTTCCTTCATTAGAATAAAATGCTTGACTATGGTGAGGAAAAAATTTATACTGTATAATGAACCCTTCTATTTTAAGCATCCTTAAACATAAAACTTTGGAAGCCTGGCTCAGTGAGTCATCTTTACAAACACAATTATAATCAGACAGATTGCTTGTGTTTCCATGAGATGAGGACCGTGTTTCCTTGCAGTCTGCAACACGTTTCAGTGGAATTTGTCTGAATAAGTATGGTTTGACCTATGTTGGTTCTCGTGTTAAAGAAAGCATTCCCTTGGGAAAGGGCTACACTGGGATAGCACTGACAACAGGATTCCTGAAAGCTCCCAGTGAACAAGCTAGTTCTCTAAATTCTTGACCTATCTTTATGGCCTGAGATTCCTACGAGCCTAGCAATCAGGGGAAAATCTTTTCCTTCTCAGACATGCACGTACACACACCCCTGCTCTCAGAACGAGTTGTAAATAGATTGCACTCTGAAACAAATGAGAAGATTTGTGCACGTTGGACAGAAGCAGAAAGTTCTAGCAGAAAAAAAAAAAAATTTAGTATTTCTACTCTAAACAGAAGTACACACTGCCAAATCTAAAAGTGCATACTGTCCAAAGAAGGAAAAGAATGAGTTATCTTCTTTCTTTTGTTCTCAAAATGAAAAGAAAACAAAGCTAAGCATTAGAGAAAAAAAACCACAGTTGCCTACAAAGAATTAAGCAAGCTTAATTCTTACCGATTTTCAGTACCCAATCTAAGACAGCTTAACAAAATCTGGTACAGAAAAAGATTTTTTTTTCGTTTCTTTAAAGAAAAGGATCTACTTTTCAGATACCAAAAAATCAACCTGCTCCAAGAGCAACACTACATTTCCCTATCCTGAAACCCCAAAAGTGCCCGAAAGGCATGTTTGTATTTGTAGGTGGCAGCTAACCAGGGGTACATAACCAGTTTGGGGGGGGGGTGTGGTTCATAAAATCTTGATTAAACATTAAATTTTACATTATTTATCTATTTATATGTATATTAGAGGAGCCCTTTCATTTTCTTGCACTAGTTCAAGGCTTGAAAAACCAGGAAAAAATTTCTCGCAAAGGCCACGCGGTGGCAGCGGTTAGCCACGCGTGGACCCCCTCCGGCCCATTGCTGCTGCTCGGGAAACTGTCACAGGGTTTGCTTCTCAGGGAATAAAAGGAAACACAGATGATGGCAGAATACCTCAAACTGCTACCTATTCTGTCTACTTTAACTGCTGCTGCAATTACAACCGAGTGTAAATCCACATTGGAACAAAGTATACCAATGCCTCTGAGCTTATCTCCTGTCCTCAAACATCATTTGTAAGCACCTGAACTCATATCGAGCTCCAAAATTCCCCCCTCCCGGATGCATTTTACAAATACAAATGTGCTATTCCCTTGCTGCTTCTCTCTACCTTTTACTAACAAAGGATCTGAAATTAAAAACAGGCTAATACTCCTGAATTAACTTTATATCCAAGGGTCTTGCCTTTGTAAAAGGCAGAGATCCACAGGAAGGTTGAGTTCCTGCTCACTAGTCAGTAGCAAAGAAAGGAACAAAAGCCTTGGAAACATGCTTAGTGGTTTTGTAATATTACCAGTTGGTAATGTATTTACCTAGACTAATTTTATAAAGGGTGTCTGTACAAGGTTACCTGCCCCATGAGGTATTTTAAACCAACTGCATACGACGTGCGGAGATGTTTTAATCACATAAACTGCAGGTGTGAGCTAACATTTGTTTTTGTAAAATCATTTAGGCTGGAAAAGACCCTTAAGACCAGAGTCCTATCATAAACTTGACACTGCCCAGTCCACCACTAAATCATGTCCCTAAGTGCCACATCTACAAGACTTTTAAATACCTCCAGGCACAGTGACTCAACCACTTCCCCAGGGAAGCCTGGTCCAGTGCTTGATGACTCTTTTAGGAAAGAAAGTCTAAAAAAATCCTGCACTAGCACTCACTCTGTCACTGAAGCAGCACTTTTTGGTCTCAGACCTACACTCCAACGTACACAGAGCTCACCACAACCTATGACGTAACATTTTCAAAAGAGACGACTGGTTCCTAATCCTTTTATATTCCTCAAAACCAGTATAACAACCTGTGTCAAAGGAACTCAGAATTATTCACAGCCTTTTGGTATTTTAGGTGCTTCCAGCCACCACTCTGTAGAGACACACAAGGGATGCATGGCACTGAATCAGAAATTATTTAGCGACTCATTGACGATACTGCCCATTAGGAAAGCACTTCAGACGTCTCTATAAACACAGTCAAGATTCCTCTGTGCACCACAAGATTTCACAACTACTCCCAGAATTCTTTCAAGCATCTTAATCCTCATTCAACCAACAAACAGCTAATGATGATGTAGAGAGCAGCAGTGGCTTGGCACCCATCTCAAAGAGGCTACACGCTTACTGCACCGCTTTTAAAGTGGTGTTATTACCATCTATGGACAACAAGCACACGCTGGAGGAACGGCACAAAGGAGTCAGCTTTAGGCCTATGCCTACACTCAGTATTGGCTCGCTCTCTCCTGAGGGATGGGAAAATATCCACATAGAAATTGCAATGATACAACTCTAAAATCTGCCTGTAGCAGCTTCTACTCTTTGACCTAGCTTTTTCAACAGGAATGTGTAGTCTTTGGTATTCTCAGCACTTCTTTTTGGCCTTTCTGTGGTTCTCCACATGCAGACACTGAAATTCCCTTATGAAGTCTTTATTTCCACTGAGCAATCTTGATCATATTATCCACCAGCATACCAACATGTGTAGTCACATATTAACTCCTGCTAACTTCCCGAGCTTCGTCTTTTCTGAAATACTCTGAGCCACACAGTTCACGCTGCTTCTGATGCACAGTAGTAACCAGCAAAGAGTCAGCAAACTGTTAAACAGGGGAACATGATGTTCCAGTTTTGTTCTGGTGTTTTGGGGTGGGGTTTTTTGTTGTTTTGTTTTGGGGTTTTCTTTGTTTGTTTGTTTGGGGGTTTTTTTGTTTTGTTTTGTTTGTTTGTTTTTTTCTAAATCCTAGGAAAAGCTGTACTCTCAGATACTACTTTGGGTAGTATCTCAACTACAGTTGAGAAAGTATGGCTTTTAGTGGAAATACTGCTAAACCCCTTTCAATTATCTCAAAACATCCAGGTTTCAATCTGTGCAGAGAATAGTGAGATATAAACATTTTCCTGTTTGTTACCTGATTCTTGGAAAACATGAGGAAAGTTCTGGTAACTCTAGAAGACACAGAGAGAGTTTAAAGCCATCTAACCTTTCAAGGTTAGTCCAGTACTAAATTTCTGATATTTAATAACTTACAGGTCTTCCCTTTGGTCCTCGTTCTCCTCGTGGTCCTTGTGAGCCTGGAGGTCCCTAAAAGAAAGATTAGAAATATTAAGTACCTTTTAAACTAGCTAACAATAAAGCTCTGAAAACACCAAATGCAACGCTTATTTGAAAATTAATTTGTGGGGTTTTTTTTTTACGTTATCATAAAGAAAACAGCTACAACCATCGAGTATCCAGTATTTCTTCTCAATTGTACATTGCCTGAAGGGAGCAGAACCAGGATGCAGGGATCTACAAAATGGTTTTATCTCTCATGTGCTCCACAGGTTAACTTCGCAAAGATTTTCTGACTGCTAGAGGCTCTTAACGCAGAGATGTAGAGGTTTGAGACACCCTTCCTGCTAGTCTGGAACTGCTCTCTGCTTAGCTGCAGCTCAGGAGCATACTGCATCTCCTGCTCCTGCTAGAGCCCTGCTGAAAAAAAAGCATTTCCCCAGCATTAACCTCACACAAAGGTCCTCAGACATGCACATGCTACAAGTACACATCCTTTCACTTAAGGCTAGCGTGAGACTAGCAAAACATCCCATAATTTTGCTGCCTCCTTAAATCCAGTGGCTTTGCAGAAAATACCCATCACATGCACAGGAGATTCCTCCTTTGCATCATCCTCACAATATAAAACAGAAATGGCAGAAAGTGGAAAAAGTTATCATCAGAGAAACAGAAGACCAAAAAATACTCACAGCTGGTCCCGGGCGGCCTCGTATTCCTGAAACCTAAAAGTAATATAAATTAAAGTTACCACACACATTATGGCTAGATCTGTCATGACTACCCTACAGAAAATTAATTATTGAAAAGTAAATAGCAAGAGAGAAAATTAAGTACCAGGCAAGTCGTAAGGCTTTTGGGGGAAAAAATGTTTCACTGGTTATCTCTGTCTAGTTTGGAGTCTTTTTATAAGCAATATGAGCAAAATCTTGGAAATATCATTGTTATTATTAAAAAAAAAAAAAGATTAAGTAAGTTAATTATAATTATTTAGTCTCAACTTATCGATTCTTTTGCTTTGTCTTCATGCTAGAAAGGGATAACAAAGATAGAAAATGACAATTTATTTCACCATTTTTCTAAAGTGTCTCTACACTTTCCAAACACTACTTTACCATTATACCTTCACAAAACTAATTATAAAAATAAAGATTATGACACTTTTAACTCAGTAAGATTTTTTCCCAAAATGCAATTGACAGGAATTTCTAACGTAACGTATGTGAAACAGTGTGATTAATTCCATTCCTTTCATTCCCAGGCTGTACCTTTTATTGTACTTCCTTAATTACTGCAATTCTGATTAAAGCACTGAAATGTACACTTTTAGGGTGTGCTGATAAATCAAGAAAAAAAGACTTACTGGTGGCACTACTCCAGGTTCTCCTTTTTGTCCCTGTAGGAAAAAGATAGAAAAACACCAGATGGCAGATAAGTGACAGTACAACTAACAGTAGCCGTTTCACCATCCCTGTGACTATGACAAATGCTAAGACTTCCCTAAGGATACAACTGAGGCTAAAGTACCTGTGATAGCTAATCCACACTTTTTTTAATTACTATAGACACTGATTAAATGAAGGCTATAAGTTAACAGACTCTCTCTAACTGCATAACATACTGGCTGAAAGAACAAACTGAAAAATTACCGTGATATTTAAATACAAGAAAACATGTTGTAATTCTGCTGTTGGATTTGACTCATGTGAAATGCGGAGCCCAGAGCAGCATTCGGATTCCATTTCTTCAAGGTATTAAATTAAAATTCATATCATTAAACCTATGGACATAAAAAACTTGCATGTCCATCTGCAGCATAGGGACAGAATACAAAATGATATCTCAGCTTCAGAGCAGAGGACACAGAATTTGCCATTTGGCTTTTCTTCAAGCTGAGCGTGTTGTGAACAATTACATATTACATAAAATAACTAGGTTTAGACCTATGAGTGGTAGCTGTATTAGCAAGGAAAAAAAAGAGGACTTTGTAAAGATAAAAAATGTCCTGCCTTGTTTATCAAGTGGATATTTGATAAGCTGGTTACAATTCGTTTATTTCCATAAACTACCTCTGCATGGAGAGCTACTTGGTTTTAGTGAGTGTATGTACTTGACCACCTAAAAATTATTTCAATTATTTCTCATTGCTGCTTACCATCTTAGAAGCTTATTTATCAGAATGCATTTTAATTCCATTTGTAAGAATGTATCTTCTCTCTGCTTGATTTCCCACTATGAGAGATGTCGCCTCTGTGCAAGAACACATCATCCCAGTTCTTCATCAGGTGTCCCTGCTGAGCACTCAGGCTCCAGCAGACCCAGCTCCTGCTGCAGGAGACCCTCACAAGGACATGGGTCGTGGGTGCCAGGGTTTTATTTGGTGCTGACTGGAACATGGCCATGATATGTTATGCAAGCTGCCTTGGGCAGCCTGAGTTATTATAACAGTGAAAGAAGAAAGAATGCCAAAAAAAATGTTTTCGGCATTGTTTTATACCTTTAAATATGGCTGAGGAGTAACTTTCTATTTCTGCAATCCTCTGGTGATTTATACAAAACACCAGTTATTCATTATCAAGTATATGAATACAACAGCAAACGTAAGAAAACCAACGTTCTTACTAAAAACATTATTTAGATCAGAGAGCAGTGTAAAGTATTTTCAAAAACTTGAATTTATAGACATACCAGCCGTGTGTTGTACCTCAGTGGCTGCTCCAGCCTGTGTGCACAAGGTTAACACAAGGAGAGCTAGACAAGATGCAGTAACACCTTGCAGCATAATACAGACATGCTTCCTGCAGAAACTTTTAATAATTCCAGCAGGAATGGCTAAAGAGAGGTTGTGCTACCTATTGCACACTGGGCAGCTAAGTCTCAGCAAAACAAAAAAAAAAAACAAGAAGAAAGTTTTAATAGTTTGGCTTCTAATGTCCTGGCGGGTCTCTTCTCTCATTTTGAGGCACTGCTAGAGATGAGACAACCAAACTACTCAAACTGGAATTCCTTTGATGTAGGCAGTGGGGATTTTCTGCCAGAGGATTCTCTATATTAAGACCAGGATTTTTGCCTGCATCCCAGCATTTTTTCCAGGTGGACTGCAATCTCCCTAGCCACTGAGGAAGACCAAATGGAAAGAATTAAGTGTTTTTAACAGAGCTGATATTTGATTTCTGTGAAGTGCTTCAAGGAGATACAAGAGATTCTTTTAACACTTGTAATACATTAAAAAAAAAAAAAAAAAAGATAAGATAATCTTACCTTTCTTCCTCTACCTATTAAAAAGGACAAAAGAAGAAGAGAGAGGAAATTAATGTTTTTACTCTGAGAGACAGAACGTGGTAAGAGTTGAGTGAAGGTGCTGCAGCTAGAGGCATCCCCGATCCTGGATGGACAGAAGATGGTGTATCGCCTGCAGGGAGCTGGGGAAGCTCCAGGGACACGCATGCTCCCTTGTTCAGGTGTGAGGAACCAGAACGGTTTGCAACTATGTCCCCCAATCCTCAGCCTTTTCCAGCATTGCACAGACTAAGAAAAAACACTTTAGGAAAGCAGAATATCTTGTGGGGAATTGTCAGAATTAAGATTGACAGCAAAGTCAAAGGAAGTTTTATTACTGACTTCAATACAAGCATTACCTGGTATTTTTCAAAAGACAGAACTGACTGAGGGATTTTTGACCCTTTTCTTGTTTGAAAAGCACCTGCAATATCACGTGCCTGAATTCAGAGCTGTCTAGCCACACTCACATCCATGAAAATCCTTCAGAGGAATATTTTATTAATTCCTTGAATAACAGTAAGGAATTCTGGAACATATTCATACTGCTTTGATATTTGTAGGGTGTACCTTCTTGGCATTGGCCTAGTGCCTCAGGAAACACAGCAGGATGCACAGTCTATTTATTAATGCTTGCCACATCTTGCTCCATTGCTCAATTACACAAGTCCTTACTATGTGCTTTTGTCAATACTTTGTTCTACGTTAAGCTAATCAACAACAATTACATCTCCTGAAGAAATTGCTTTAATTTGCATATGCAGAATGTAGTTCAAATAATGCAATAAACAGTATTAATGAGTGTTAATTGCAAGTCAAGAGATTTTCTCTTAGGAAAATTGAAGGAGGATTGCTTCATTGAAGACTCTCCAGGAAAAAGAAATGGAGTTGAAAAGAAAATCTTTAAGGCACATCACAAAGTATAAGACAGGGAGTTAATAATAGTTCATGCTATTTTTTTTTTCCTTATATCTCAGAAAAGGATCACATGTCCATGTTTTCATTTCAGGGAAACACTTTATACTGTTCACATTTTACTGTTTACATATAATGTTTACATTTATTCAGCTATTGGAGGGGCCTCAAATTGAGCATTTTATTAAACCACGCACTTGTTCTATTATATGTATTAATATAATAAATATATATTTATCCTAATATGTTTATTATATATATTTATTTAAATATATTTATCTTTCAGTTCCAGATAAACCACAAAAAGAGGCCAGAATTCAACCTCCTTGAAATACCAGGATGGAATTCAGATCAACCTTTTAGTTACAAAGCCATTTTGGCTTGTATCAGATTCATAGTCAGAAGAAAATTGTTTCCAGAGCCAGCTCAGGTGCAACTCAAGATGGAAGATAACTGCCAAGTACCTACTGTTTTCAGTTTTAAGCTTCCACCATGGCAATACTATTAAAAATTTCAATATCATGAGGTTCTTAGTTCTTTGGGCTGTCTCTCCTTTCAGAAAAGCAAACTGGAAAGTCATCTTACCAATGGTGGTGTCAAACTCGCGTGTTGTATGGGGACACACAGGACAGCACTCTCCTGGGGGCACCTGTGGGTTCTCACACTCCAGCACATCTTGACACTGGATTTCATCACAAAGAATAGCTCCGTTGTCACAGACGCAAATTTGGCATGGTGAGGGCTTCCAAATATCCCTATTCAGGTACATCTGGCCATTCTGAGTGCAGGCTATTTCTTCAACGTCTTCTCCTGGGATAAGAGAGAGAATACATAACAAATTTTCCAACCATGGCATCAAAGGAAGAGTAGGTCTGGACAAGGAAAAAGCACATTTGGAGATGAGAACCAGCAATGCATACATGAAGAAAACACTCCACCAGCATAGCTGAAGTTGATATTAAGGACTTTTAAATATCAGCCACCTTAAAAGTCTTTGTTATTTTACCACCTTATTTCTTCATCAGAAAGAAGTAAAACAGAGTCATCTTGGAGTGTACAAACTCACCAAAGTATGAAATGAACACTGACTCATGCTCAGCAGGGTTCTAACTCTGCATTGAGAATCTCCTGCCGTGTGCCAGCTCTGTAACTCTTGTGCGCAGGGCGTTAGAGACACCTGACTGGGGGGAAGAACCTGTTGAGACTTCTGTACGGAATAACATACATGAGCTGCTGCTGGCTGCAGGCACCTCACACAGCTAGCCTTACAACAGTGGTGAACAGACATGGCAGTGATTGTTGAAAAGAAAAAAAAAACCTCATTTACTGGGGTCTTGGTGTAAGGTAATACCAACATGGAGAGTCAAACCTTCCAAACAAGAGAGTCAGTCACTGTCCAGTAGCAACAGCAGTCTCCACTGCAAGGATGCTCGCAGCCACGTCTCCTGTTGAGTGAAGAGAGTGACTCTTCATTTTGCTCTGTCCTTATAACCCAGCTGGTCACAGCTCTCCGTGAGTACCCCAGCATATGCAAAAATTATTGCTATGGTTATATATTAACTACATACAAAAACCTCTTTAATATTTTAACTGTATATGAAGGACTATCCTACGTGGCCATTTACATAGGAACAGCATTGACTGACTGTGTATGCTCTCCCTACATATTCACACATTTGTAAGGAGGTCATTCTGTTTTATTGAAGTTGCACACATAATTTTTAACCTAATCCACTTCATTTACAACAGGTTTACTTTCCTTCTTAATACAATTACTTTTCTTTCTTTTCCTTGAATTCCAATTTGAATTAATTTCTTACTAATTGTTTAGAAATCCATTCAATAAAGTTTTTTTTCGTCTCTCCTCTCCGATCAATCTACTGTCACCTAGGTGGAACTCTGGGTTGAATTTATAACTTAGAAATTTCAAAAATTTCCCCATTTGACTGATGGCAGCATTTAAGGGGACATAACCCCCTGTTTAGGTACTGTTCTATCCATATTTAAGTCTATGTCTTTGCTTTCTTCCTACTCTGTAGGCAAACAATCCAAATGTCTGGATTTTTTAATTAATCATGAAGTAAGTATATCTCAGTATCTCCTCCTAAAAATAAAATATGCCTGATAAAGAATTAAAAAATCAAGTAAAGCGGAAACTTTTCTTTGGGTATCCAACATCTTAAAGAATGACCTATCAAGGAAAAAAAAAAAAAAAAA
>WHYT01017051.1:80041-102156 GCA_009806455.1 Tetrax tetrax
CTGTATTCCACATAGAAGGCTAAGCACCTTGACCAAACTTAGATTTTAGTAGTTCAGTATAGCTTCAGCCTCCTCCAGTATTTGTCTTTCTCTGTGTATTAACCTCTTTTAATGATGAACAGGTTACAGGCTCTCTCTTTGGTAGAGATGTAGGCAATTCTCTCAAAACAGCATCCCTAGTGCAGTCCAGTGAAGTGGTTTTGAAGTTGTGGTCTCACAAACACACCAACGCCCAGGAAGATAACTACAGCTATGCATAAAGTGCATAAAATGTAGATGCACCATTGTGCCCAGGGTGCCCTAGATGCTCTGATATTCCAAACCCAAGCCCTGACCAGAGGGGATCAGAGGCCCCTTCTAAGCCATCCCCCAACATTTCATCCTGATAAAACCTGGGGCACAAAATAAAAAAATAAAAAAAATAAAAAAACCAAAACAGGCAAGTCGGGATTCTGGGAACTGGCCTTTTGCCCCTTTTGCATGGAACTGGGATGTAGTTAGGACATACACCTCAGCTCCATGGTTTAAAGAAAGCCAGAGGAAAAGCAAGTATGTTGTTAGTAGATTTATATTGCTCTACAGTACTCTGCACTCTTAAGGGCCCCCATATTGAAAACATGCTGAAAAATCCTTATTCCAGGGATCAGCTGCTCTTAGCAGATCTCTTAGGGTTTCCTTTCCTGCAGTCACTGCACCCCTGCTCCTCTGCAGTTCCCATATATTTTGTACCCAAAGAACTAAATAAACACAATGATTTTGCCTGATAAGGCAACATTTCCTGACAGCAATAGTTACTAACTCAAGAGTGAAAAAAAAAAAACCAAAAAATAAAATCTACATTTCATATGTCTTTATAATTGATTACACCCCACCATAGCACAAAAGAACAAAAGAACATTTTCCAGTATTTTAATACATATGGGAACCTGAGACATAACCAGGAAGGCTATTTCATACAGAAATAGCTTCAGTCTTCCAGAGTTCAGAAAACTATTCAATTTCTTTGAAAATATCTCCCAAATCCCAAGGCAGATTAAATCCAAAAAATGTGGAATAAAAATCAGTCTGAAGGCCCAGGTTAGCGCAAAGCTTAACGAGATTCATTTTCAGTCCCTGGCCAGGGTTTATTTTCCTTCCCATTTACACTCAACAAATCACTGCCTGCACATTCATTTTCTTTCTATTTCATGTTATTAGCTGGACTTACTCAAAATAAAGAAAAAGTCCTGACCAAGGCTATGGCACCTGAAACGGTGCCAGTCATCACAAGAGAAACGCATAATCCAGCAGAGATGCATCACTCAGCTCAGCAATACTTCAGCTGCTTGCTTGGCACTGTTCTTTTTTAATCTCAAATACATTGCAAGGTGGAGTTTACGGGGAGCAGAGTTTATGGCTAGCAAGCGCTACCAAACAGGTGGTGAGAGGACACCATTTTCATAGGCACATAGGGCATTAACTGACACCTAATTTACAAAGCTAATTAAATGTGCATCAGAGGAAAATGCGCAGAAATGCCAGATATCTGTGGAAACTCACGCTGGAGTATGAAGAGCCCACCAGCTGGCAGGGAGCCCCAAAGAGCCATTAATCAAGTCTACTCCAATCTTTCCTAAACGCGGTGTCTGCGTGCTCACCACGCGGCGTGTTTGGAAAGTGAAAAGCGGGCACAGGTGAAGCATTTCTTTTCAGTAAAGCAATGCCTCTCCTGTTCAACTATCTCAGGTTTTGAATTTTTAAAAATGTTTAGGATTTGATCTTCACACATTGACTCTTCCAGTGTCACTAATCGCTATAGACCATAGGTAAAATGCGCACGAGTTTGACACACGTGGCGTCTCCTGACACAGAAGTGCCCACATTACCAGTCACAGAGCTTGCTTAAGTCAGTGGCAAAATTCCCAAACAAAGGTCCCTTGCAAAGGGACTAGGCCTTTCTGAACTGCATTTTTCTTTACAAGTAAATCTTTTCACTTAGACAAATATCCATTAGACCATTTCTCTCTCTTTGTCTCTCATACACACACAAAAAAATAATTTACTCCTTAATTTTATTTCTTAGCTGTAATTTACCTCTGAAGTCAGGTCAATATCATCTTTCCTTACAGAAATAGTATAACTGCACAGATTTGCAAATTTCTAAGAGTAACAGTACAAAAAGGCATCTAGAAAATGTATTACATCACACTGTATTTAGTTTTAGTCTGGTCGGACCTTTCCAGGTATATCAAATACATGCATTATATGTTCTAAATCCTTCCTACTTTGAGAAAATATGCATCCTGTGTAATTCAAAACATCAACTAAAGTGTGTACATTACCAATAAAAGGTAAAAGTTTTAAAATCTTCATTCAAAATTTAAGTTTAATTTATATAGTTAAAAAGTGACTGTATATTGACTAGTCTAACATTTATGGCTTTCACCATGATTCAGAAAATTATCTATTTCTCCTGTTATTCATGAGTAGAACACATTTATCATAACTATGATAATAAAAACCTTTCCAAATACTATTAGGCATAACTATTATTCCATTATTGAATTAAATACTAATATGAAGTATATAGCTACCTATTTCTACCTTACAAAGGATCCAAACATAATCACATCTCAGTACTAAGTAGTAATTTCATTTAAGGGATGTGTTACTCTTTCCATTCCCTTGATTTCATGATGGGTCTGTAGATGCATGGTATTTTTCTTAAAACTATAGATTAAGGATCATATAATTTATGAATATTTAAACTGTCACAAAAAGAAAGAGATAATTTTAGCCCCAGGCTTGCAGAAGAAAGCTTTAAAATAGAAACTAACTTTTATAAAGATAAGGGGGAGGGGCAGCCTAAAAACCTAAACAAATGTATAAGGCAACTAAAAAACTAAGCTTATAATTATTTTCATTTTTTTATATCACTCATGATTTTAAAAGGTTTTGGATTGGAAAATACTGATACATTTCTGTTCCAGTAATTCCTTCAGAAGCGTGTATCCAGGACTGCATACCCTTTCTTACCAAATCTCAGCACATTCTTCTGTCTCTTGAATTTCAGTCCCGTTCATTCTCTAAAATATTCCTTCACCACTTCCTAAAATTATCTATTGTCCTTTCAGAAAGGGAAGAATCACTTCAAGCCCAGCCACTCTCCCTAAGCTGCTAGGTTTCAAATTAGTCTTAGGCTATTCATGTTCCTTACCCGATACAATTGTGGTTGGTTGGGGAAGAATAAAAATAGATTAGGAGATAATTCTTACTAAAAATCCCATATATCTGTATAAACAGCAATTTGGTTTCTTTGATTGGGAGTAGGACAGTTATTTTTAGTTTTTGTTTTGGTGGGGTTTTTTGTTTGTTTTGTTGTTTTGTTTTGTTTTTTTTTTACAGTGTAGAACTAGTATTAGAAAGTGCACTGTAAAATCCCAATAGAGACAGGATCAGTCATCACTGTAGTAACACCATCTCACACAGTTACTTTATAGTAAAATCTTGGCTGGTTTTCTGCATTGGCATGAGTAAATGTGTATTAATTATCTCGTGGAGAAAACAACCTTTTGGCACTGATGACAAAGCTTTTTGTTCAGTTTGGCACAAAATCAGTTCCCAAATTGATTTCATCTCACATTATTGAAGCAGTTCACAGATTCATTTAGAGTATGCGAACTCTCATTTTAGTGCCTGATAATAATCCAAAAGTACCTTTGGTGTTCATTACTTAATTGGTTCATAATTATTTAATTATCAATACACCTGCTAACCATTAGAGCACTGCAGTTTTAAGCAGCTGAAACTAAATAGACAAAGGACATCTATAGAAATAGCCTCACTACCATTATACACAGGTTTATTCACAAATTTCGTGCTGTAGAACTTAATTTTATGCCAAAGACTAAATCAGAGAGGAATATCAATCTAAAAATCTAGAAAATTAAAAAAAGATAAGAGCACAATTGTTCATAGACAAGCGTACATTTGTCTTTTCCCATAAGCCCAATAGGGTTTCACCCAAATCTGAAGTCTAGAAAAAGATCATCTCAATTTTAAAAGTTTCAGGCTAATTTCTAGAAGAGTTCTGCTTAAGCTGAAATAACCTATCAAGATGTTCCTGAATTATATGTTGTCTCTTACTAGAAGTGTGTCCTTAACTCTGTATTTCCTAACATTCAGGAAGTCTCTGCTTTGTTTTATTGTCTCAACCTTCTGAAAAAGAGACCTCTCTTACATTCCCACCACCACAGCCCAACTCATTTACACTTTTTGCACAAGAGAAAAAAAATACATGAGGCAAACCAATACATTCCATACCTTACTACTGCAGGAAAAAACACCTAGTACCCAGAACTCGTGCACTAACACTGCAGTTAGCTGACCCCAAGTGCTAAAAAGCCGTAAGGAAGACCAAATACGCCGGCCTGCTGCCATCACAGTCGCAGCAGTGTGGAGCAGAAGAACAAAAGGTGAAAGGTTTAAATCCCTGAATTTCTCCTCCTTACTTTTATGAGCCATCTCTGTGTGAGAAGCTTTTTTTTTTTTTTCACTCTACCTACCTTGGATCCTCCTTGCTTTAAGTCCTGGAGCGTTTAAGGCTGTCGTGGCTGTATCACACTTCCCAGCAAGGTCTAACCCATACAGAGTATGTTCCTTGCAGCTGAAAAGGGTGTGATGTGGATGGATACCCAGGCTCAGTAGATCCGGGCCCCCTCTATAGCTTGCAGGGGAGGAAAAGTCAGATCACTAAGGCTCCAGTGAGCTCCCATTGAGTTTCCCTTGCTGAGAGGTGCAATGACACTGCTGCAATGCCATTCATGTGTGGGTCTAGTGAGCACAGGATGGCTTTACTTCAGTGACAGGGTTTCAGAGTCTCTACAGAAATGACAGCTGCCACAGCCTTTCTGCAAGTATTTTGCACAGAGTTCCCAGTAAATCTTAAATCGCCCTCTAAATCTTTAAAACAAAACCAGTAAAAAGCGAGTGGAGGCATGACAAGCTATTATAGCTTTCTACTTCAAATAGAACTGGTACAGCTAAATTCTCACAGATTCTAGTACTATGCCATTTTCAGCATAGTGGGAAAACCCAATTAATCAACTCCACATGTGTAAACAAAGGTTGCAGAACAGTTTTTCATATGGGCTTGTATATTTTTCCCCTGTAAAGCTGCACGCACATCCCCTTTGAGCAGGCAGACTGGGTCATTCGAACGGGACCAAATACGTATAAACCATGGAGCGGAGGGAAGGTCTCAGCTGTGTGCTCAAGCAGAGATTTCGCACAGAGAAGTGGGCGGTCTATGCAGTAACAGCACACATGTTTATAAGCCAGTCTGCTCATCTCCCCTGCACATAAACAGAAAACATCCTCCCACATTTTGGCTGCATTTAATCTCTTGTTTCTGAGAGGTCATGGTCTTCTACATATAAAAGATCGGCTTAACAGCAGTCATCTCTGGCAACAAGAGTCCTATCCAATCATGTTTTAGATTTGTAACAGCTAACTTTTCATAAAATTAAGAGATCTTCATAAGCAACATAGCATTAACTGTATTTCGGTTTCATGACATTAACCACATCTACTATTATCAGCATCAGATTGTTCCTTCTTTTTGTTTAGTTCTAATTTTCCATTTCAAAACACTTGATTAGTAACCAAGCTCTAATTAATTGCATATGCACTTCCCCAGTCTCCAAGAAAAGCCTAACATCAGCATTATATGTATCAGAAGCATGTAAACATTTTCCAAATCCTATCTTTGCTCCTACATCCTCCTTCCACAAAACACCTACATACCCACACAAAACAACATAGAAGCATCTCGCAGGTAATAAATTCCTATTTACTCAACTTCAGCAGTATCAAGCATTCACCGTATTCATTGATTCAAAAACATCAAAGAGGACACTCCTTCTTTTCATTATCAAGCAGTTTGAACTTAGTTTACCTTCCCACCTTGTAGGAAACAACTCAATTATAAATAAAAGTGAGCACAGGTATTTTGCTGTTAAATCCTTTCCAGGTCAGAAGAACAGAAGCAGCTCGGTGATGAGCCCTGGCCTGCCACCAGTCACATGTTTACTGTCAGGTTCTGGCAGGGCTGCACTACTCACAGTCAATTCTCCTCAAACTGAAATCCTGACGTGTCAGGTACGCTATTTATGTAAGAGAAGGCTATTGGTAAGGCTATTTTGTAAGATTCAAAATACGGCACTAAATGCATTAGTAATTTAAATGAGTCTATGAATTATCCTTAAAAAAAAAAAATTGCATGATTGCACATGACAAAAATAAAGTCTGAATACTACGTCAAGTGCAAGGCAGTCACAAAAACATAGACAGTGCAAAAGAAAGAGCACAAGCACACATGCATCAGTACATTGGGCTTGATTCAGTTGCTTAAATATAGGTCGTCTAGTGATATTTCACATGCCAAGTGTGGAAGACCTCTAAGTCAAGCTAGCAGATACAACACAGGACAGACAGGAGGAACCATTCTCTTCTGAACTAGCAGTGGAAAGGCAAAGCAGGACATATTACAGCTCCTCAAACGGCCCTAGATGCCTTTATGCCCCAGATCCAGCACAGCATGTCAGTATGACCTTGAAGTAAATTATATACTTGAATATTTTGCTGAACACAATAAAAATAAGTAGGCTGTACTGACCGGGAAAACCAACCCAGTGCTCCTGTGACCAAGTCCATACAGCAATTTGTCTCAGTGTCCATAATCCCAGTCTTTTGAAAGTGAGTAACGGCCCCATTTAATTTTACATACTCATGTTACTTAATTGCCTCAGCTTCCCAGCTCATATTTGTTTTCTGCATCCACAAAGTAATAAGCTGGTGAGAATTAAACTTTTTTTTGCCATTTATGTTGAATCTACTGAATGGCTATAAAAGTCAAAATAATTAAAGTTATATAAACCCACTATAAATAGATAAACATAACCTGTTTGACTAAGGTCTCTCTTGGATTCAGTCTTGCCTTACAGAAAATGTGTTTTCTAACGCCTGCCTGCATCCAACAGTCACATGGATTCACCAGCAGGTTCGGTCATGCTCTTACATTCAGGATCACAGCTGGCACCAGTCCGGAAGCTTCATGCTACTTTTGAATAACCTACGCACAGGGCTGCGAGTTTTTTAATATTTGTAGAATAACTTCTGTTTTAGTTTGACTCAACTCCAGTTTCAACTTGCACATGTTCGGCTTTGCAAAAAACCCAATGTCTGAATTCAAATCAAATTATTAAGCAATCTTCTAGTTGTAAAATTATTTACAGCCTTAAGCCATGCTTCGTCTTTTATTGTATGAGGAACATGAAAATCATTTACCAGGTATTTAGTTTGCATAATTAACATAAACCATTTGCTGCAAATTTTAATGAAGTTGGAAACATTTTGCTGATATACAGTGCCTTCAGGAGAAAGGGCAGAGTTTGTTAGCTAAGTCTGAAGTGCTTAAAACCTCTGATATAGCACCACACATAATGAAATCAGGGACACAATTTGCAGATACCATGCCTAAAAACTACTAATACTAAGAATACTCATATCTCTCAATTTTTTTTCCTGCCAATTTCTATTTCTGTTCATGGAATGAATTCAGAAAGACAGACTCTGCTAAATTTCCTGTACAATCTCTTTCTAAGGAGATTAGAATGCTTACCTTTACATTACAGAAATTCTATATTGTACATATATAACATTTCAGATGTGTAAACATAGTTTGAGCATGCTATATTTTAGTTACAATTAATATTCTGACAGAAACATATCTGTAAAATTCATAATTTAAGGAGTTCTTTTTCCATGAAACAGCAGTATTGTAAGATGGCATTTAATTTACATGAAATATTTTAAAAACATAATTAATTTACATGAAATATTTTAAAGACATAATTAATTCCATGACAGGATATTAAGTACTTGGAATTTAAAAAAAAAAAACCCTAGGTTATATAATAATACTTTGCTCCTATTTTACAGTTGAGGAATGTGTAATATTTGAAAGTTGTCCCTTGTTTCTGGTTGTTCAGCTGGAAAGATTTCTTTTATTGTTGTTTTCTAATGAAATGATGTACAACTACCACTCAACCTGAAGTAAAAAGGGCAAATAAATTGCTCCTTTCAAATTCAGGCCTAGAAGTCTCCCAATTTAGAACACTGAAATCTTTACCTCTCTGAAATAGTAGGCCTATTCATCTTGAGAGACTTTGAGGACAACTACTCACCAAGTACATTCCTGCCTTTTTCTTTTTAGCTGGCCAACTAGAGGTCACTTTTCAGAACTTTGACCTTAGTCTGCACTAAGTTGGAAAGATAAAATAACTTTTTTTTTAGCTAAATTCCATTTAACATCTAATTTGTTTAAATTAATAGCGTTTCTAAAGTTGGGAAGCATTTTCAATGCTTGAAATCTATTGCTTTCCTCAGCTAACTTGCTTCTCAATAGCAATACTGATTTTGGTGTTAACATTAAAATATTAACATGAGAGTTGGATTTGACAATCCTTATGGGTTCCTTTCAACTCGAGATGTTCTATGATTCTATGATTATTTCAACATTGCCTGCCTAATTATATATTGTGAGAAGTTATGCTGTTCTTAACCGATTTCTTAACCGATTTCCATGTATTCCTCAAAAGAATGAGATAAACAACCCCAAACTCTGCCACAAGCTGTGTAACTGCTGTCCCCTAAAGCCAGGGCATCAGTGTCCTTGCTGGAGCACTACCTGGATCTTTTCAGTATTGCTGACTTGATTTGAAGTTTATGTTGATGGGACGAAGTGGACACAAGGCCAAAGAATTCACAAACCATTAAACTGGAGTGGGGGAAGGTTCAAGTCTCGTGTTGGGAGGAGACATTTGTCGTTTGGTGGTTCCTTGCTTTGCAGGATTGTGGGGTAGCGCTGAAATTGGGGTGGGGAGGAAAAGGGAAGTATACCCTTCTTTCAGCCTTGCTCTAAATCAGCGTGCATTTCCATTAAAGCTTAAGATTGTTTTGTTTTTAAGATTTTCAATTTCTCTGCTACTTAGTGTTCTCTAGAATTGGCTCAAAGCTAAGTAATCGGTTATTGTTTAATATTATGTATTAGTTAATATTGCACCTTGTATTCCACACCAAAAATAACCAAGGAAATGTACATAAGCAAAGTAAATTAATGGCATGGCCTCCTTTTGCAGTTAATGGATTATCACAATGAGATGAGATATGATTTTTTTTTTCCCCCCTCCCCTCTCTAAATAATTCTCTTAATGTCTGGGTTGTTTCCCTCCTCCCCAGCTGATAAGCACAACTGAAAAAGGCCAGAGTAGTAGGCCAGAGTAGTTTGGGAAAATGGAAGTATGAAGTATGACACTGACTTCAGCTTTCTAAAATTCCTTTCCGATGAGCATTTTCTTTAGTTGCATTAGATGTGGACACAAGTGCAATCAAAATATTTTGTAGCCAGTATGGAGAGGCAGGAAACGGTGTTAATCTTTGTGGTCTGTGGTGTTTATTTTTATAGCTATGGATTAAAGCAGTCTCATATAGTTGGTATGTTGAAGCTGAGAAGACATCTATTTGATAACACTTAGTAGCTTGGCCTCATATCAGTTTCCATAATTGCCTTTTCATATATTCTGCTGCAGCTTTTTCTTTTATACTGAACCAGACAGCACGCTACCAGTTACCTGAGGGTATGGGACTGTCACACTGTGCTAATGAGTGTGTCCATGGTGGGTGTAAGGGTGGCAAGTCCCTAAAAAAAAAAAAAAAAAAAAAAAAAGTTGACTTTCTATAAACTTATAAATGAATTCAAAGTACAAATTTTCACTTTTTTGTTTATTTATTGTTATAGCTAACTGGAACATTCTTTGACTCCAGTGCTAGAAGGGTGAGTTCTAAATCTGAATATAAGGGCGGTAGCTCTTCATGTAGAAACATTTCTGAGTTCAGGTATATTTGTCACTCTGATGTAAGGAAAAAGACTGCAGCTTTTGGCTTGTATTGTTGGAGAGTCAAGATAAATGCTTAATTGAAAAAAAAAAAAAAAAAAAGTTGTGCTTTCCCATTGTAAGTGGTTGTTTTTTGTTGTGATCAGGGCAGTGTAAGTGACTGTCGTTGTAGCAATTGATTCCCTTTGTTAACTGTGGTAACAAAGGCTTAATGCGAAGAAATCACATTTCTCAGAGATAAAGAGGGGACTAATGATAATCAGACAAATTTATAGAGTAGAATAAATAAGCAAGACTTACTATGTAGTGTTTAGGAGTAAAATCTGTTCATAGATCTTTAAAGAAAAGGCAAGGTACCAAAATACGGGGATAGGGCATCTTTACTTGTACCTGCTAATGGCATTGCCATCTCATGAGAAGAAATCAGACTGAAGTAGCACCTTTGCTTAGCCTTCTGTTTGAGAAGAACATGGATTGGTTCCCTTCTAGTGAAACTGAAAAAAATCTCAGATATTTGTGGAGTGTTTCAGAAAAGAACTGATGGACTTTTTCCAATGGATGAAAAGTAGATGGTTGAGCGCATTCTTTCAGTACGAGTGGTATTAATGCTGCATGGGATGTAGCTGTATTTGTAAGTAATAGGGATCTCACTTGAAAAATCTCTAAAATGCTTTAAAAAATGATTAACAAAATGTAGATAGAAAATTTAACATGCTGTCATTCATTCTTGCAATATAATTAATCTTTTTATAGTCCTTTTCATTTATTTCATAATTTTTAATTTATTTATTTTTTTTTAGTAAAAGTAACATGACGTCACATTTATGTGATATATAAACTGGAACTAAAATGGGTGACTGTAAAATGACCAGATGATGTAAACCTACAAAGTAAACTTGGTGTTCTGGTAATATTATTTGCAGTATCCTTTCTTTGCTTTTTGCCTCTATAATGGAGTAGGGAAGACTCTTCTGAGACACAGAGGAGTGGGTTCTATTCAGCTTGCTATCTCAGATGGAATCCCATTGCTTCAAAATCAGAGGAAAGTAAGCCCAGTTCCCTCAGATGTTTTTAAGACATAGACAGAGAGGCAGATGAAATACAGTATCACCTTTGGCACACTCTGGAAACAAATTTCTTTTAGTGGAAGAAAAGAAATTTTTTGTTTATCTCATTTATCTCTTTTGTTTATCTCATTCTTTTGAGGAATACATGGAAATCGGTTAAGAAATTTCCCAATAGGAGAAAGCCTGACGTCCAGTTACTTTTTTTTTTTTTCTAGAAAATAAAGTTTACTGAAATGAAAAGCCTAATTTTTCAAAACAGGTTAAATTCGTTTTATATTATTTTGTGCCTCTTGTTTGGAAATACAGCAGTTTGCCCACAAGAGAAAGAATTTCTAAAGCATAAATTATTCCTGAATGCTCCCATAAAAGTTGGGAAAGAAAAGAAATAACATCTCACTATGCCAACATTCACAAGTGTCTTGTTTTTCTTTTTAAATGATACACCCTAATATTAATTCATCAACATAATAAACACTTTTTACTTTTGTCTCACATATGCATACACAAATACCTTTATATGGGACTTATTTTCCCCACTCTACTCTATTAAGAAGTGTCACATAGCAATAAGGGAATTTCTATACTTCCAGGGGATTACATGATCTCAAGCAGTTCACATAAGTACAATTAGCTTATCTGGATGTTAATCTTATCAGCTGCTTTTCTGCCTGACATAAAATATGGGAAAGAACAACATGGTTATTTGTGGACATAAATAATTTGCTTGATTTTTATTCATTTCGCTGGACCACAAGCTTGATAATGTCTCAATGTTTTATTTAAATAATAAAACATTTCAGTCAGGAGGAGACAAATCAGCTTCCTATGGCTACTTTTAGGTAGTATTATTAGAAGCTTTATTAGTACCACCAGAATCTATTTTATAGCAACACCTGGAGCCCTGCCGAGGATTTAGCCAATTCCTAAGGGATCAGGCAAAAAGATCTCATCCTCTCTCAAAAAGTTTACAGTGGTGTCAGAGGAAATACTAAGTAATCTGCTATAGATTGGGAATTAACGCACTGAAACCTGCTTGTTTCATTGCCCATAGTCTTAATGTTTGACACAAGCTTTGAGGGGCTCTAAACCCAGCTGTTTTCAGGTGTAACATTAAATGATATCTGAAACAGCATCAAGCAACCACTCATATGAGGTCAAAACTGGGCCCAGCTTCTCACCCAGGAGGAGAGAAAAGGTTTCTTTCACATTATCCAACTAGGACGTGGAGAACTGTGAAACCGCTCAGTGACAACAGCCCAACGACTGAACAGGGCCCTAATCCAAGCCTCAATTCAGACATTTCGGGCTACATTGGACAAGGGCCCAAAAAGCAGCAAACAATGAGTTGCTACGTTTTTATTTGTTGTTTTTCCAGTTTAAAAGTGTGTGCGTTATGGGAGTTTCTCCTATCCCCAAATTACAGCCTGGAGCTTCGGGAATATTTCCAAATTTATAAATGTGCTTTATATGCAAGGTAAGCATTAGTTAGAATAATATTTTCATTGCACGATTGCTGACTACGATTAGCATTGGCTACACACACACAAACAAATCAGCATCACACCAGAAATCCCCCTATTGTTAATACATACATTATAATTTTAAAGACAATGCAGAAAAAAAAAAAACCCATGTGGCACACCTGGTCTCTGGATAATGTTGCAGACCTTTGGCTGGTCTAAGTTATTCCACTGAAGTAATGGAACCACTGTAATTTACACCAGATGAAGATCGTTCCAAGATCTGCCTCTTCCAAACAGAAACACCATGACAGTAAGTCAAATGATATGACTTGACAGTGCATTTTTCATGTATTAGTTACCCAAATGTGACATTACAAAGGAAAAATACACTGCAAAACTATGCAGTGTTGAAAAAAATAACCCCAAAGGATTCACTATAGATGTGACCAGTTTCACTACTCGACTAAGCCTTTCAGAAAAGTTTGGGTGGGAGCTGGCTTCAGACGCAGCATCTAGAAAATCAGAAAATCTAGCTTGGTGTTGGGTTTTTATGGAGGGAGGTGGAGAAATAAGGGTGTTGGGTTTTCAGTGTGGGAGTTGGGATTTAGGGTTTTATTTAAGGCAATAAGGTGAGGAGACAACTCCTCTCCACTGGAAGCATCTTGTTCCAATTCCCTGATTAATGTGCACCAAGAGTCCCATTTTCATATCTCCATCTACCCTAGCATGTCAGTAGCCAAAAATCCTCAGGTTAACCTGGTGCCAAGAATAACGTTACTGCATTTTCTCTTAGCAAAGTCAGAATAATAGTAGTCTAGAAAGAACCAAGGAGACAGAATGAGGACTGAAAAGGGATATCACACCATTCTCTCCTCTGAATTAATAGCCTACCTATCATGCCAATTACATTATAATTGTATATTATCACAATACAAATACGGCCTTTCACAGAAATTTACTGAAAAACTTCTTCCAAGGGACAGTGGTTGAGAAAGTAAGTTTTAGACAAATTTCTCTAAGCAAATCGAGCTTAATCATAAACTGCCAGTTCAACCCTGATCTCAATAAGTTAAATGTTGCCTGTTCCCTTGTCTGTTGCATAGATTAATGAAAGCAGGCCCCTCCATTTATTGGGTTTTTAATCCTAGCTATGCTGGGAGAAGGTTTTGCACTTGAGGTCTGAGACTCAGAGCACACAGGGAAATGTCAGCAGTGTGCATCAATGACCTTTTGCAACCGAGTTCTGGTTTAGAAACAGGACTTTTCAAATGTCCCAGCATGTTCAGTTCTGGGGGTTTGGTCCTGATCCAAAACTCGGGCTTGTTTAATAAGAAGATTCCAGGCAGTCCACAGCTGACCCTGGCCAGTTGCACTGGAGATTGCTGACGTGGAGGAGAAATACTGCGCTGGGGACTGAGTAGGTCCAGATGCTTCTCCTCTCTTTAGAAAGGAAATTATAGTCTATAGAAGAGGAGCTTGGCACAGGGAGCTTTCTAAGCTCGGAAATTTCATGATCTGTTGGAATACATTAGCATGTACATTTTTAACCCCAGCAGAGACATAGCTTGTTTCTGGAACAAATATTTGATAGGGGCTGAGTTGCAGGGCCTAAGGGAATGCGAGGGGCTGGATGACTTCATTTCCCCTAAGCTAAGGCAGTTGGCAAATGTGGGTATGGTTTGCTGCTTTTTTGCTTTTATTGTTATGAATTGTGTGGATAATTGATGGCAGGTTGCCTAGAGCCTGGGATAGGCCTCCTTCATGAAGTAAATAAACCGCGGTTTGCCTTTAGTTCACTAGTTCTGCGCTGACTTCAGAAATTACAAAGAGCCACTTGGCCTTTAAAGGTACCAGCCTAAAAGAAGGGAGCAGGCTCATTACACACAACAGAGCCTGGATAGCACCCTTGGATCACTAGTTGCTCCTGGGTCTCAGCACTGAAACTCCTCAGGTGAAAGGGATTTTGATTTCCAATCAATTTTCCCAAAACCTTTCCCAAGCTGTGAGCTTACATTACATACTGCAGACTAGAGGAAAAATAAAACACACGAACCTCCTGAGAGATGCACTTAAAAAAAAAAAGCATGTTTTAGTCCTCGTTTTCTCAAAATCTTTGTTGTGCAATCAAATGCTTTAATATCATGTTCAAATGAAGAGTTTATTATCTCAGTTATATACAAAATAAGCTATTTCAATGCCTACTGCATGAAAACTATTTCTACTACATGTAACATATTTAAGGTTTCTAGTTCAGTCCAGAATTGTACAAGAACCAAATGTAGTTACATTTTCACTTCACAATCAGCGTAGTTGTGAGAATAAAATTCCACTGTTTGAAACATTCATTTGGAATTAATCACTTTGTTCACTTTCACACTAATCTATCAAGGATTACAAGAGAAATGGACATGTTTATTCAACTTTTCCTATGTAGAAATCAACTTTGAATCATAATTAGGACTGTCCATCAATCATCGGTTTTCTAATTGTTTGTTTCACAAATGGGAATCAGTATTTATTACATAAACCAATTCTCTCTTTTTACCCTCAAGGTAATTCACCTACAATGAAAATAATTTTGGAGTGAATGTGAAATTAAGAATTCAGGAGTTCCCAGTTTGAACCAGTGCTGAAAGATGACCACCAGAGACAGAGCTGAGGCCAGGCAGGGTGAGAGGGAGGAGCAGGAACACAATGGTTGCTGTTCGCCTTGCTCGGAGCAAGGAAAATTGGCATGTGAAATGAAGAAATTAAACGTCTTAGTCAAATAAACGTGAATTCCCTGCTGAAAACATGAGTCTCACCCTAAGAAGGGTGTAGCTCAGCAGCCAGTCAAATACAAGTCCAAATCCTGCTCCACTGCCTTAAGTAATTGGCCAGAGTGACGTTCCCTCCAGCATCCTACACATACTTGGAGAGAAACTGCAACTTGTGAAGTCTCCTAATGCCCTGCACTTACCTGAGGGCTGAGTAACAGGCTCACAATCAAGCCCGCAGCAGGCAAATGTTTATAAATACAGAGCAATTAATTTATTGATTGACTGTACTAAAAATATGAAAGGGGAAATTCATGTTGTGCTAAAATTCCTATGAATTGGGAAATGAACATTATTGTAGAGGTACTAAAGAGTGACATAAGGCCATTCCTGTTGTTCAATAATATTGTTTCTAGCCAAAATATGGAAACAGCCAACTTCACAGTAGTGCTGATACAGATGATTTGTTTCTTTTGTGGCATAGAAGTGAGGGAGGACACAGCGGAAGGCATAACTAACCATACATTTCCCATAAATAGCTATGTAATTTCAACTTAATTGCACTGTAAGCCCTATAAAATCCCTCTACAAAATGTATTTTCTATACGCACCTCATTGTTATGGTTGGCTGGATTTACGTAATTATATACAGTTTGAGGTCAATACAGAAAGCAGGCCTCATTCATTACTGGCAAGCTCTCTCCAAAAAGAGTACACCCTGAGGAGCCCAGGGATCAGGCAACACAGGCAGAAGAGCCAGCTATTAAGGTACAAAAGCCTATGATTGCTTCATTCAGAACATGATTACTCTTGAGAATATATCAAGGGCAATAAATTGAATCCCAGATGAACATCTGGTGATAAAAAATGAAAGATTGGAATAGCATCCATGTAAATCATCTCTCCAGTAAAAGAAGCATCTTCTTCCAAATAGGACAGCATACAAAAAAGTGCAAGCGTGTTTTGCAAGACGTCCTCCTGCAACTGAGCTACACAATTAAACATTCCTGACGTAAAACAGATGTCTAGAGCTCACTGTGAAACACCCTTGTCCCAGAAGGTGGTCACTGTGTGAATGAGTCTGTAGGGAGGGCCTTCCCTAGTGTGTTTTCCACATCAGTATCCAAAGGGAACATTCAGAATCAGTAGGCAGCTGGAAATAGATGTCTCATCACTCTGTGTTTCTATTCCCTTACCTGTGAGCAGTGCAACATCCTTAACACATGAAGAACTTAGGCATGACACACTGGTATGTGGACTGTTTTGGAAGGGACTGCCATTTTACTATGATGTAGCAATATGATAATTTCAAAATAATCCCGAAATAAAATCCATTTCAAAGTCCATCTAAAACAGGAATATTAAAATATGATTAATGAGGCACTTTATTAGATCTTGAGAAAAATTTCTCTTCATCTTTCTATTTCCTGTTTTAAATCTCTATCAGTACTTGAAAAACAAAAACATTATTGCTGTCTTAAAATTTTAGTGGCAAGTTGCACAGATCTCATACTACTGACTCAGAGGTGCACTGCACAACAGCTAGACCATGCTTCACATAGGCTCCAAAACTGGCTTTAGAAATGTCTTCCCTTTGAATCTGACCTCAAACATCTGAAGTCCTGGTGTCATCTTTTTTAATATTAGTTTCCTATAGATGTAGGCAACACCTTAAACCAAGTGGAAAACTTTCCTACACAACCAATAACTGATTAATTTTGGGTTATTGATGGACAAGTCATACGTTGTAAAAAAAGAGAATTGAAATACACAACAAGTCAACGTACTCATTAATCAAAAATGCAAAACAACACTTGGATCAAAGGGAGTTTTAATATGTTTATGTTGTTTCTACTCTCTATTCTGTTCTTCTTAATAACCTTATGCAGCCTGAGCAATATATATACCAGCCTGTTCAAGGCTTCACCAAATCTTCCCTTTTTACTAGATAAGGGATGGTCATGCCCAGCCCAAACAGTACACATTAGCATAGACACTAGTGACATTTCTTTCTGCAGAAAGTTTCTCTGAGTACACGCTATCAAAAGCTCTGGTGCAACGTATGACTTTACCTTTAATCATATATGACACACCAGAAATTTCACAGGCTATGAAAACTTGAATTCTGCGAGCATGTCATAATACAGCAGTGAGGGTATTAACACAGGTGCTGGAAAACTCATTATGCGTTTAGTTGAGCTGAGAGAAAAACATTGCCCTTCAGACAACTTTGTGTGAAGACAATTCCATTTCCAAAACCAGAGCTGTCTGCTAGCAGGCTCCTATGTGTTTCCCACAGGATTAAAAGGAAAGAAAAAAGAAAATAAAAAAAAAGAAAAAAAGGCAAGAAAACTGGAAAACTGGCGTAAGCTAGAACAGAACACAAAATAAAAATTAATGTAATTGCTATAATTGTATAGCATCTATAATGACTTACAGGTTACACAGCAGTCTCTCTCTCTTTTTAATATCCGTATTCCTAAAAAATTGACTTTGCTATCCCGAGTCAAACTGAAGATATTAGCTAAGTTTTCCAGTTGACAGAGGCTACTGTCAGCCAGAACCATATGCAATTTATTTTATTAAAATTGCCCTAACAAGAGTTGTGCGATACCACTTCTTGTCTTCTCAGAGCAAGGCTAGCAGTACAGAAGCATTGCTTTCAGGGAATACACAAAGAGGTAAGAGAAGCTTCTCCTGCATCAGCTCTGAAATCATTTGCCAAATCTCCATCTTACTTATAATAGACAACTGCAGGGTAAAAAAATAATAAAAAAAAAATAAATAAAAAAACAAAACTCCACCAACAAAACATACACCACCAGCCCCCCCTCAAAAAACCTCGCCTTACACCTAACTAAGACAAGTATTAAGACAGCCAGGCCTAAGCACGATCCAGCCTCAAATGTCACAGTTTGTTGGATATCAAAAGGGCTCATAATAATTAGCTATTTGTCTTGCCTGACTATGACAAAATGTCCTAAAGCTCGCTCTGTCATTTTAATAAACAGTTATAAGTCAATGCTATCTGCAAAAGCAGGAGCTTCAGAGTCCTGCTATTTACATTTCATTGTGAACTGCAGACTTCAAGGAGAAATTTCAGTCTTCCAGCCTCCACAAGGGAGCAGATTAAAAAAAAAAAAGAAGAAGAGAGTGCACACACACATGCAAGAATAAGATGGAAGGTTAATTTAGCCATCTTATTAAGAAATAAAATCCAATTCAGGAGAAAAATAAATCATTCTGATTTCCATTTTTTTGTGACCAGAAGTATAAGCTGGTAGTTCTAATAAACAATCACTGGAAACTTGTTTTAGTAAAAGTATACTCTTTCACTAAACCAGCACCAAACTTATGGTTTCAAAGTAAGCAGCTAGAAGTCAGAAGATGAGCCACTCCATTAATGCTAACCAAATTGAGTTTTATAAGATTATACTGGGAGGGTGGAAACACAAGGACAAACTGGAAAATGGCTTCTACACATGGGCTGAAGACAGCCTATACTTACACTGCAATGCATTACAATAACTACTGCACTGTACCTCACAGCTCTTGCAAGAGCTAAGCCCCTAAGTAACTGTTTGATGAAGCTGTACATCCCTGGATCCTAAGACTGTCCCAGCTAATTTGGGTATCAGATGGGGGCTCCTAAGTCCGGATAACACTACTATCCAACAGCACATGCCTTCACTTCAACTCCTCATCTTTCAGCCCACAGGCCAGCTTTATCTCAAAAGCAGTGATGTATTTTATCTACTTTTTCACAGTCACTTTAAACATTTAACCTATGGGATAAGTAGACTTAAAAAAAAAAAAAGAAAAAGGCAGCACAAGCAAAAGGTCTTGCTCCTTTTCTCAAGAGAACTCCACTCGCCAAGTAGTACCAATGAAGTAACTGGGGCTTTGAAAACAGCAAAGTTTGATGGACACATGAAGAGGAGCAGAGGATCTTGCTCTCTTGCACGGCATTTTGAAATTGTATGCCTGTCACGAATTGCTCAGTTGCAATTCCCGTTCCAGTAAGAGAAAGGCAGGGGACTATCACACCAGAAAGTTTCTTCTCATGGCATTGAGTCAACTCTGACTGACATTCACAGGACTTGCACTAAGCCACAGCTATGTCCTGCTAGAAAACAGGACGACAGGAGCCTTCGCTTTCCAGGCGCAGTCCCATTCCCTTCTACCACCATTGCATCAGCCCACGGTTCCTGAAGCATTCTTCCAGGCAGAGCTACAGACTAGGATGTTAGACACACCAAACGTCAAGTCACTGTCCTGATTAGCCATGCTTCATTCTGTCCCAAACTTAAGTCTTTACTGAACATTTGTAGCTTTACATAAAATTTACCAGGAGTTCCTCCATCATACTAAACACCCGGATCATCTTTAAAACCCTGAAAGCCTTAACATGCTTGTTCTTCTGTACTGAGATGATGTTTTCCGTGTCAGATTTGAGCACAGAGCAAACTCAAACCAAAGCCACCGAGATTCCCTTGGTTCCCCCTGAAACCAGAAACCAGGCTGTGTATGTGTGCTGATGTTTACTCACAACTGGAAGCAGCCTTCAGTCAAAGTGACATGAATGTCGGCAAAAAGATCGCAAAACTCTGCGTGGCTTAATCCAGGGGATGATTACAAAAAGTTTGCATAGCTCTAATACTCCAGTGGTAACAGATTTTAAAAACACTGCTCATATGAAAATAATCTTTATGTGCACTTAACATTTTTAGTACAACTGAGAAAAGACTTCTAAGATAACTACTCTTTTATTACAAGTAACTCACTGCTATGTCATTTTTCCTAATTAAATCTTACTTCAGATGAATAGATTCTGATGTTTGTTGTCTTCTTTTATATGTAAAACTGAAATAATTAAAGTTTTTATTCATTAAGGGGCAAACAAACTAGGTATAAGTTATCTCATTACAAGAAATAACACTATTCATGTGCTTCAAGTTAGGTTCTAAAGTACTCTCCTGAATGGGAGATTTAAATCACCAAATATTTACTCTGTGTTCATTACATTCAAATACAAACAAAATAAACTGCCTATCTTGCACAACGCCTGTAAAATACAGAAATTCCATTTTGCAGAGGTTTCCTAGGAAACCAGAGAAGGCTCAAAGAAACAGAGAACAGCTGGAGAGAAGGGAAAAAAACCCACACACCACAAAAAAAAAAAAAAAAAAAAAAAAAAAAAAAATATAGAAACTGGCATTACTTAAGAGCACAACCATAAGTGCCAAAAAAAAAAAACTAACAAAACCACACCACCGTTAAGCAGTATGTGTGGTTTAAAGAGGTATTACTCTTCCTCTACTAAAATTTCTTAAACCATTTTACCTGTTTTGTTATAGTCAACTTACCTATCAATATCTCTCACACTTATGATAAATTATGTAACATGCTTCTGCAAAAGTTATTTCTTTGTTCCACTGTGGTTGAGGTTGACAATCAGTATTTAATCCCTCTCATTTTTTTCTAGTATTGGCATGAAAAATGGTTAGTAAAAGACTGTTTTACATACTTTCTGAAAGTCTGACAGTTTTTTCTAATCTAAGCTTCCTGAAGTGCGTTCCTTGCTTCCTCAGATACCTCCAATATTTGTTCATCTATATTCAAGTGACACATTTAACCAACTGCACAGGGAGAAGTGAAGCAGCTGTATAGACAAAGTCACCTGTAGTACAATACGATGTACACCGATCTCAGACCTCTGCACAAGTACATACTAAAACCAACACAAAGTAAGGGTAAAAACCTGCCCCATTCTGCAGCTTCAGTCAGGAATCAAATCAAAACTGAAAGCCCCTTGTTTGCAATTAAACCAGACCAACATGTAGGACGTACCTCGCTTCCTCTTCACTCTGCACCATCCCTCACAACACTCTCAAATAGCTGGGGGGTGGGGGGAGAGGGGTTTGTTTTATTTTTAATCTAATGAACACTGGAGAAGCAGCTTCCTTGTATGCATGGCAGACAGCAGCTATTACATTCTCAAACAGGAAAATGAATAAGTGAAGTAAGTGCAAACAGATGTCATTAATTTATTACAATGTATTTTGCTCTCTGACTTACCACATACCTCTGGGTTTCCTCAGCCATCAGCATATGGAAAGTACATCCCAGAAGGTGTTGCTACAGTTCTGGCTCATCCCATAATTTCCATAATAGCAACAAACTAGTAAATGACACATAATAACTTAATCCCACAGAAATCTCACATAAAACTCAAATTTTTTAGGCAGGTTTTTTGTTTGGTTGGTTGGGGTTTTTTTAGAACAGGCAAAAAAAGCTATCATTTTTACTAAATGAATACCAAAAAATGAAGTCAATATTTTCACAATTGTTTCCTTTGTTACTGTATGTACCTGAAAAAATTTATAGTGTCTCCCTTTATGGCAAGCATACAAATTGTACTCCTAAGATTATAAAAAGTGCCCCCTCTATGGGACTTCCTACAGAGATGTGCGTAGTTAGGAGAGTCTCATTTTTCTTTGCAGAACAAAAGTTTTGGAATTGTGCTGTTTTATTCATCAGGCTTTGACTCCTCCTCACTTGTGCAATGCAGCATATTACCAGAGAAGCTCAGTTATAGTAAAAATTAAACTCTTGAAAATACGTGATAAAATAATTGCCAAGGGTATTGCACCCTAGTCCCTTTGTTGGATATTTGCTGGAAGAGAAGCCAGTGTTACATATGAGAAGCCTAGGAAGTATGACCAGGAGCACAATAGCTCCGGACTGTCCCACAACCAGCCTTCTCACGTTTCAGGAAGCCAACGGAGGGCACCACATCCATCCGGATCGATGAAAGGGCGCAGGCACCGCGCATTCTCCTGACCATCAGTCTCTCCCTCTTGCGCCCATTGAAATGATATTGAGTAAAAACAG
>WHYT01017051.1:108094-135485 GCA_009806455.1 Tetrax tetrax
TTCCCCACACATACACACAAGAAGCCCTGTCTTCTCACAGAACACCAAAACCCAAGCAATGTGGCAAGTTGACCAGTTTTGAAACAAAAAAAAAAAAAAAAAAAAAAAAAACCCCACCAAAAAAACACAACTTATAACTTCTAGTTACCCCAGACAGAAATGGTAAATACTACTTAAACATCGGGTGCTGTTCCTAATTGGTGTTTTCCTAGGTAATTTTATAATAAATTGAGGGATTTGGCAGACATTTATTTTTTCTGAAAACTTCTAAAGAGTCGACAAATTGAAAAAGGCTTACTTTTATGTTAATATACATTATTGTTAAACAGGTCCAAACTTGTAATGTCTTACATGTGCTAATCAATCCAATAGAACGTTATCGTATTGGAAAAAAACAGCAAAGGTTGAAGGACTTCACCAAGAAATGAAGTCTGAGCGTACCAAAAGATGAAAAAGAGCATGAAATGACCATTTGGTTTCTACGGCAATAATCTATATTTGTAAACATTGCAGCAAAAGAACGCCCGCACTAACAACTACAGCATGCAACTATTCTTCAATCACAAAGCATTTTCTAAAAAAAAAACCAAGCTAATATGGATAGCTTAATGTGACCCTCAACTTTATGTATTCCCTAACTCTGAGGAAAAGTTTGCTCCGTCTGAGCAGGAGGAATCTTCTTCAGGACCCTTCTTGGGGAAATTTCTGTGCAGGGTCTCCTTCCCACACTTTTGCAGGCAGGGGAGGCAACCACAAATAAGTAGAAGTCATGAGTCAGTCCCCAAAGAACTGTGACATTTTTTCTATAAACAATAGATCCTCATTCTCTGATTGTTTACAGCTATAATCACGTCCATTTTCAAGTTATTTGCTATAATTAGACCCACAAATATAAATACCTATGCACACACATACACACGCGTGCTTTGTCACTAAGAAAGTAGAAGTGCACATGTAAGTGAATGATCCTGGAATACTGAGCTTGAGGGGAAAAAAAAAAAAAAATAATCAAGAATCATAATATCCTCACTAAAACTGTGATAGTTATCAAGACAGATTTTTTTTTTTTTTCTATCATTCTCCTTAGGAGCTTTGAGGACTCTTTACAAAGATGAAAGACCGATTAAAAAGACCAAAGCAGCATCTGGCATGAACGCTCAACAATTCTTTTACCTCCTCCTAACTACAGCAGACTTTCCCTTGCCATCATATTCCCAATACCTATCCCATTGAGGAGACTGTGAAACATAGTAACCTCTTTTCTCACTAAAGATAATGTCTCTAATATCAGTGAGTGGATAACAGACATATTTAATAGCCCCCCATTCAACCAGCTCAGTGGTTTCTACTCCACTAAGGCCAGCCCATTCTCCTCTCTCCTTTGCATGGTTTGCAAAGTGAAAGACCTCGAGAATTCAAAGACAGCAAAGAAGATTGTGAATTTAAATGGAGCAACCATTGTTTAGTTTTGCTTGCTCACACTGTGGAACAAGGCAGATTAGACACTTTAAAAACAATACCAGGGCTCAGGCTGATCTTAGCTCAAGTAGGGCTACATCACAGGAGTGGGACAGGGAACAATATATTGTCACAAAATTCACAGACAAGGGCAAGTTGCAGAAACTGATGAGAACCTAAAGGCAAGCACAGGATTGCAGCAAGAAGTATGGGAGATGGTGGCAATAGACCATCACTGCTGCACCCACGCAGAATTTGCAGAGACAAATCCTCTTGAAGGTGGTGATCCCTACAATTTCAGCTCCGATTCAAGCTTACCAAGAGATTTTCCACTGAAGGTGTGTTTCTAAGTTTGCATTCTCAAAAAAAAGTTATTTAAGAAATCACAGAAATCACTCAGAAGTGGATGGGAAAGGACCCCAGAAGCATGTACTGCTTCTGCTAGTAATTCCCCTCCACCTTGAGTCTTAAGGAAAGAGGGAAGATCACACAGCGTGTGGAAAGCCTTACACCACAGGTTTAGGGCTTTCAAGTGTTCAGTTTTTAAAGAGCACATAATTTTAGCCATCTTCTGGGCACTTTTTGGCCCTATTGCATTTCTGAACAAGTGTCGGCCCCTACACAGAAATTAAAGCCAGTATCTTTCAGTCTTTCTAGGATTTTGCGATGCTGACTTTATTCCTAAATAACTTTTATACCGGCACATTTAAAACAGTCTCAAAATGACCAATTTTGCTGTACTAGGTTTGAAAGTATCTGTTTCTCCTGTTTTTACAAGCATCTTACATGTGTGCACTGTATAGTACTACCAGCAAAGTGCTCTTGAGCAAAACAGATCAATCTGCAATGGTTCCAATAGAGAGAAGAAAAAAGAAAAAAAAAAAAAAAAAAAACCTAACAAAACCACACCACCGTTAAGCAGTATGTGTGGTTTAAAGAGGTATTACTCTTCCTCTACTAAAATTTCTTAAACCATTTTACCTGCTTTGTTATAGTCAACTTACCTATCAAACTGAAAGCCCCTTGTTTATGCAATTAAACCAGACCAACATGTAGGACGTACCTCGCTTCCTCTTCACTCTGCACCATCCCTCACAACACTCTCAAATAGCTGGGGGGTGGGGGGAGAGGGGTTTGTTTTATTTTTAATCTAATGAACACTGGAGAAGCAGCTTCCTTGTATGCATGGCAGACAGCAGCTATTACATTCTCAAACAGGAAAATGAATAAGTGAAGTAAGTGCAAACAGATGTCATTAATTTATTACAATGTATTTTGCTCTCTGACTTACCACATACCTCTGGGTTTCCTCAGCCATCAGCATATGGAAAGTACATCCCAGAAGGTGTTGCTACAGTTCTGGCTCATCCCATAATTTCCATAATAGCAACAAACTAGTAAATGACACATAATAACTTAATCCCACAGAAATCTCACATAAAATTAAAATTTTTTAGGCAGGTTTTTTGGTTGGTTGGTTGGGTTTTTTTAGAACAGGCAAAAAAAGCTATCATTTTTACTAAATGAATACCAAAAAATGAAGTCAATATTTTCACAATTGTTTTCTTTGTTACTGTATGTATCTGGAAAAATTTATAGTGTGTCTCCCTTTATGGCAAGCATACAAATTGTACTCCTAAGATTATAAAAAGTGCCCCCTCTATGGGACTTCCTACAGAGATGTGCGTAGTTAGGAGAGTCTCATTTTTCTTTACAGAACAAAAGTTTTGGAATTGTGCTGTTTTATTCATCAGGCTTTGACTCCTCCTCACTTGTGCAATGCAGCATGTTACCAGAGAAGCTCAGTTATAGTAAAAATTAAACTCTTGAAAATACGTGATAAAATAATTGCCAAGGGTATTGCACGGTCGCATCCTAGTCCCTTTGTTGGATATTTGCTGGAAGAGAAGCCAGTGTTACATATGAGAAGCCTAGGAAGTATGACCAGGAGCACAATAGCTCCGGACTGTCCCACAACCAGCCTTCTCATGTTTCAGGAAGCCAACGGAGGGCACCACATCCATCCGGATCGATGAAAGGGCGCAGGCACCGCGCATTCTCCTGACCATCAGTCTCTCCCTCTTGCGCCCATTGAAATGATATTGAGTAAAAACAGACATAAAGCAGCTTAAGAAAGTTCAGGTTACACGGGTCAGGTATGGAGCCTGCCAGCCCTCCTGCCTTCACAGAGCTTGCTACAAACTGCTGCTGTTCCAAGAAAGCCCCCGGGGCAGAGGGAAGGCTGTGTGCCATCACAGCTGGCCCTGGGGCGCAGACAGTCCCGCCAGCAACAGTTGGGGGGCATGGAGATAGAGAAGGAAAGAAAGGAGGAGAAAAAGAAAAGAAAAAGAAACAGCAAAAATGGAAATCCACGCTTCTGCAGTTCTCTAAAACAAAGAATGTGAGAGAAAGCAGATGTAGTTCAGCACAAACGCCTCCGCCCTGCGAGGCTGCTGTGTTTACTTCTCCCAGCTCCGCTCCCCCAGCCGCTCTCCCTTCAGTCCCATCCCAAGCGCGCTCTTTTGTTGCGACCTTCCCGGCCCCAGGGCTCAGCCCCCCCACTATGATCGCCTGCAGCTAGCACCCCCAAAACCCTGGCTTTCAAAGTCTCCGTCTCCTGGTCACAAGCCCAAAGCGCAACCTTGCTGCCCCCTGCTCAGTATATAAAAGCAAAAGTCTTGTTACTCTTGTTCCCCCGAGATTTTCCATTCCACTTTTTAGCCCAACTCATACAATAAGCACACTACACAGAAAGAGAAACTATTATGATTTTTTTTTTTCAGAAGGAGAAAGAGAAACTCACCACCATCATATTCATCCTCTTCTTGCGCTTTTATGGTTACAAATCTTCCTAACAAAGCAGCAAGGATGAAAAAAGTTCTTGTTTGTACCCAGATTGCCATCATGCCTAGCTATTAGACATGTATCCTCCGGGGCAGCAAAAAGTGCAGAAGCGTAAGGTTATTTTAGCACCATGAAGCCAGCTGGGAAGTCTTTCTGCCTTTCAGCATCAGTTCCAGGACAAAGTCTGCAAGCCCTTTTTTTCAGCACCAGCTCCAGCGCAGTCTGCAAACGCTCCTTTCAGGGGATGCAGCTTTAAATAGGAAGAATGCTGCCTCCACTTCTTTTCCTGCCCCTTTTCAGCTCCTTCAGGCTCCTAATCATCCACTCCCTGCCAAGCAACAGTCTGATTGATGGTAAATAACCGAATCAGAGCCGGCCTCACTCTTCCTTGAACTTTTCTCTTTAGAAGTAGACTCGCAGGATATTTTCCTGCTGCTGTGCAGTGCGTGTGCTGTGTCAGAAGCGTTTATAAAGTAAGCAAAGCATAGTTCCGTAAGAAGCTGTCAGGATGAGAAAGCTCTGCTTTTAACACACCCAGCCCACACTTCCTGGGAATGGAGGGTATAGCCCCATTTGGAGCAGATTCCCTTATTAGGAACTTGATCCCTTTCCAGCTTGCAGAGAGGAGGAGGATTTCCTCCTCTCCCTTGATAACTGCCCTTGCCTTGCTGTAGCTGCATTATCATACACAGCTCCAGTCCCTTGAGAGAGGGGCTACAGAGCTACCAATGCAGCTGTTTCAGGAGCCTGTAAATAACTGCCTTTTCCCCCCCAAAAAAGTGCTCTGGATAATCTTTCCTCAAATGCTTAGTGTGCTCTATATTTACTGTCCTACCTGTTGGGAAGACTACTGCAAATCTCTAGATGAAGTTCTACACTTCTAACATCAGAATGCCAATCCAAAATATCCAATTTCCTGCTTTTCTCAGAGGCTCTCCACCTCTGTTCCCCGACAACTGGAAACCTACCTAAGCCCTAGCCTACTATTTAGCCCTTAACAATGCACCTCAATTAGCATTCTAGCATGGGCACTAAGTATATCTCTCTTTTGTGAATCACTTGCAACTGGGAGTAGGATGCTAGGTTTTTTTCTTCCCACAGTGTTTATGGTCTGTGGATCTCCATCACTAATCCCTTTATTTGCTAAGAATTGGGGTCACCTATACCTGCTGGAGGGAAATGCAGATCCATCTCCAGCCATTTCAGCTGGAGAAGAACCCCATTTGAAGTGGATGCAGTGAGAATTAAACCTCTTCACCTGGATTCCTGCAGGTTGGCAACACTCTGTTTATCACAGCATGCTATAGCACTTCTCAGTGATACAGAATCCTAAAGCCTGTGAAGTTTTCTTCTTTCTCTTCAAAAGAGCAGCATGCCCAGAAGAGGAGAGGTAATCCAGAAAGTCGTATAGCACTGCAATGCTACATCAAATCTACTCTAGTAGCAAACCTAGACATTAATGTAAGAATATGCTGAAAGAGAACAAAGTCAAAATTCCTGCTGTCCTGCACCCATCTTGACACAGTGGTCTTAAACCCACACAGGGTTTTCACTGTAGGAGCACAGTATCTGAGCAGTCATAGGTGAAATTCCATTTTGACAGGTTTCTGAGTACTTGCACTGGTTTTCTAGTCTCAAGAAGTCACCTATTTTAGATGTCACACTTCAGCAGAACTCCAGGAACTCTCCCTTAGAAAGTCGATGTTATGTGATGCTGGCTAGAAACACCAGGTGCTTTAGATGAAAGAACCAGATCCAACCTTTGCCATTTGCGCTGTTCTATAAGCTTTTAGTTATGAGAAAGCAGCAAACAAGAATGCTTACAGCCATAATCCAGCATTTAACTTGTTAAATCAACACATGAAATTATACATGATGTAAAATCTCTATATACATTAGAAAAGGAAAGGAACACATGTTTAAAAGCACACTACACAAGGTTTTCTGCAGTTGGAAGTAACCTATCACAGTATTAAGTACTGGAATATTAATATTCTAATTTAAGATAAGAGAAGTTGAGAATATGGACAGTGTTTTGAAAAGTCTGCTGTGCTCATTGATGAAAACCCATTACGACAGACCTGTAGGTGTTTCTAAACTATATGCTACTAACTGGAGGGGATTCATGTGAAATTTCTTATAATAAAGCTGACAACTGCTCAGAGAGCTCACAGCTGAAAGTCCTTCATGCAGCCTGGGGAAAGCTACAATGAAACCACAGTGAATTCAGACTCTACCACAGAATCATAGAAATGACCACGTGCTGGTGAAACTTGCCTTTACAGTTGCTAAATTTGCCCTCAAAATTAGATAACAATAACAAGTTCTCATGCTTATTTTCCCAAGTCTTCAGTCTACAACAGGTTGGCAAATTCCTAGTGTATTCACAGCAAGAATGAGCCTTACCATTGTTATCTCTTACAGCCTCCAAGACAAACACCAGAACAGCATAGTATTATGGTGACTCCCCTCCTGCCCCATAGCTCACTGAGAAAAAAAAAAAAAAATTCAGAAGGACCTCCTTTAACCATTTTCAATGGAACATTTTCCTGAGGACTCAAAGATTTTTCAAAGGTACCTTCTGCCATATTTCAAGTCTAGACTGTCCTTCGCAGAGATTCCTACAGCAATATCTAAAAGTTCCTTTTCAAGTCTAGTTCTCCCTTAGTCTCACCGACAAATTATGCCACATAACCAAAACAGATGAAAAACAGAGAACAGAAAAGGATGTAAGTTGCTTAGCAAATCAATCCCCTTACTGCCTCCTTATAAATACTTCCTTTCACCACAGATGTGCATTTAAAGAGGTTTTATTACATGCATCATAACTAGTCATTAAGTCTATAATTTTTCATTTAAACAAATTCATTTCTGGGCCTAAACAATTTGATAGTATCACATTGGATACAAGTGAGAGAAATTGTTCAGTTAGCACCACTGTAAACAGAGTCAGACTAAGCAATTAAGAGTGGGCAGATAAATAATTCCAAGTATGCTCAGTGTCACCTCCCCCCTTCTCCTCTCAATAAGGGAGAAACCAGCGTCACACAGAATAATACTGTATATTTATACAGCAACTTCTCTCCAATCATTTTTCACTTTTTCCATAGATTTTAGGATTCTGTAAGAACACAGGAATGTGGAATTTAGCAAGCTAGCCTAAGGTCATACATTCAGTAGAAATAAAGCCAGATAGAGACTTTCTGGAGCTCATTTTTCTTCTGTGCCAAGGAAAACTTATACAAGATGAAAATTCCTTGGGAGGAGAATCCAGGGCCCTGACTCCTGGAGCCGATTCCCTTCCAATGTACATTCAGTCTACTCGTTGTTATAGATTAAGCTTACAATATGTAACAAACCCAAATTTAGTAGACAGAGCCTTTGCAGGAGTGATAGGACTGAATACTCTTGTCTTTCTCTCATCCATCTCAGTAGAGATGGATTTTGTGAATCTGGAAACACAGGACACAAAACCAGACTCTTTGTCCCAATTTCAAAGTATCTCCTGCTGGTAGAATCTCAGCTACCAATTTGTGGCTGAATTCTGACTTGTGGGAGATAAAAGAGGGATATGACATGATTAAAAGATCACTTTCTAATGCTTCCTGCTTCATACAGAGCAACCAGATGCTTTCAAGTTTGAAAGATCTTTATATCAAATGAAGGGAAATAACAAAACAAGAACAAAATCTGCACACAAAAGCAGTGTGTGTTCCTTTATGATACGCTCTAAAAAGTCTTCATGAAATGACAGCTGTCCCCAAAGCTAGGACACTCCTAGAAACATCACTCCTAGAAACTGAACCAACTGAATACTCCCTAATATCCCCTTTATTGATATCCATTCTTATGTTTGAGCCAATAACTAGGGACTGTATGCCATCTGACCTAAAAATCACCCATGAAGTTCAAAGATACTCAAAATTCAAATAGCACTTTGAGAGATAGATGAAGCTAGGGAACAGGTAATTGGGAGGAGCCAGAAATATATTAATATATAGTTCACAGGCATACATCTTTCAAAATCTCCAAGTCAGGCCAGAAGAAAAAAAAAAAAAAAAAAAAAAAAAAAAAAAAAATTGACATACCGCATTTCTAACTCACTAAAATACAGTCCACATAAAATATTTTACTCTTATTTCTTAGAATTAACCATTAAAATGAACTTGACTGAAATAATATACGTAATAGAAAAATAGTTCTTTTCCTTTGAAGTGTGTTCACTTTGCACGTTTAAGACCCTTTACTGCATAAAGAATCAGTTCTCTTGTTTTATAGGGGTCTTTCACATAGTAAAAGGACAGAAAATTCTATTAAAGTAAGAAAACGTAATAGGAAACTATAGAAAGTGGCAATACTATAAACAGAGGAACATGATACTATGTTTAAATTCAGACCTCTAAATGGACTAGATTGCAACATGTATCACCACAGAATCCTAATTTTTCTGCTGAGAAATCCACCAAATAAACTAGTATCAGCTAGAAATTTAAACAACGCACCATCAGTAGCATTACTTCCTACTTGCAGTAGAATTTTCCCATCAACTTATGGGTAGAAAGGTTTAATAAAAGAGTTTCGGTTCTTATTGAGAAGAGAGAGAGAGAATATATCTTTCTTGGTTGCATTCAAACTTTGTAATGCTGTTTCAGTTACTTTTAATTTGGGGAAGTAGGATGATACTTTGCTTTTAAACTGCTGGAGTGGGGCCTTGGATTATGTCAGTCAATATACATCTGCTTTTGCTATAGGCAAGTCCAAACCCCATAAGCTCAGTAAGATTATTAGCACTGGCATCCTTTTCTTCAGAATGCCTCAATTAAATTAAACTCAACATTATTCTAAGCAAAAGATCAAGAGTAATCAGGGAAAGTCTTGTATGAAGTCCTTCTAAAAACTATACTTATTCTTTAACTAGAACAGGATAAGCAGTATCATTATTTCATTCTTTATTACAAATTCATTGTCAAGCCAATTTTCATCCACCTAAGAACTTAAATTGATAAGTGAAAACATAAGAGAGTCACAGCAAGCTGCCCACTTAAATGGTAAGGGCAATTACCAATTTGTAATTCAGATAGGTCCCAACTGATTATAAGCCTCCACTTATTTATTATTTTTTTTTTTAATTATTTCTTATGGTTTAGCCCTACTTAGCAGCTAAAATACCACACAGTTGCTCACTCTCCCCTCACCACATCCCTGCAGTGGGACAGGGAGGTGAACTGGTAAAGAACAGAAGGCAAAACAAAAAGAAAACAAAGGGAAATCAAACAAACAAACCAATAACAGAAAATACTGAAGCACATACTGTACAGTACCATAGCTCACAGTGGATCCTGATGCCCAGCTTCCTCCCAAGTAGCAGGAGCCTCCCCTCAGCCCCCTCCTCACTGAGCCTGGTGTACCATGGGATGGAGCTGCCCCTGGGCCAATTTGGGTAACCTGTCCCAGCTGGCAGCTGATCAGTAACCTGTCCCAGCTGTGTGCCACCACGTGGGCCACCACCTCCAGCTCCTCTCCCAGCTCAGGAAAATTAACTCTCTCCTAGCCAGAACCAGGACATTATTCAATTAATTTACCTTGGCACCCTAAGATGGTTTACTGCATACTTTTTCAGTGACTGAAGATCCATGCAAAAGTAGAGTGAAAGTCCTATCCAACAAGCAGATTCACATCTCCAATCATTTTTCTGACCAAGGGAATCCATTAAATCAATGGAGCTGTAGACAGAATTTGGCAGAAAGTTCATGTCCGACCCTTTTCTCTTTTCAAAATAGGTTTGTTATAAGCAGTGTTGCGCCTCAGGATTACTTAGTCACCACCTTAAAGCTTTATCCTACAGTGTTTGTTTTATACTTATTTCACTGGCAGTCCTATATTGAAAAAAATCTGTGTCTAAGACTCTATATAGAACTATGGTCTTGTCACAGATATTGGACCACTGAAGTGTGCTTTAATGTGCTTACTGCAGCCCCAAGCACAAAGTGAGCCCTTTGGTAACTTGTCATCATGCCCTAGTATAAGATGTCATGTCTGACTGTGTAATTGTTCCAGTTGGAGTAAGAAAAGAGCACATGGTTTCCATTTCTGGTGTCATAGACTAACATAACATCAGCTGCAAATAAGATTGCATAATATTTGACTAAAGCATTGTAAATACACTAGCTGATTGTATTCCCTATCATTAGAATTTTCTTTTTTTTTTTTGTAGAAAGCATTGATCTTCAGCATTACAGATAATTGTGTGGAATATCCAAAGCTGACAGAGTTACTTACTTGAGACAGGCCTGGGGAATAGAGCATTTAAGTCTAGCAAAATTCTTACCAATCATGACAAGAGTAAAGAGTTCAGGATGCAGCCTTACATACCACATTGCTCCCAAGTTACATCTTATTCTCTAACAGAAAAAAAAAAACAAAACAAAAAAAAATGCTGGGGAAAAAAAACAAAACAAAACAAACCTGTACACACCGTGTGCCAATTAACAGAGTTGGCCTGCAGATTTGAATTGAGAATGGCTAAAGCAGCAGCAGCACTCCAGGGGGGACTTCAGAATCACCAGGCTACTCAGAGTAAATGTATGTTAAAATTAACATTGGAGGGAAAATTATATACAATGTCCCAAGGCAAGCTAGTTACAGATCCAGCTCTACAGACTAAGTTGCCAAAAGAGATAAAACCCAAGGTAACCAGACGTACTGGAATTTGTCTGTTAGCTTAAACAGGAGGCTTTTCCAGCAGTTTCTCTCAGCCTCAGCCTGCTGACTGCCAGGATGCTATGGGGGAACCAGCTGGGTGGTCTGCAGAGGGGAGTCTCTCTTCAGCAGATGAGGCCCTCTGCAAGCCAGAAGTGGAGATAGGTCCAAGGAGAATTTCCCTTCTCAGGAGGGAAACACTGAGGGAAAGGGCCACCGAACTAAAGAATATTTCTTCTTTCCCCCTATAAAACCTTACTGGTTACTACATTCATATGAAAAAGTGTCTGTCACTTTACACACACTGTAAAGGAAGCCCGAAGGGATCCATTTATACAAGATATTGTTTCCCATGTAAAAAAAAAAAAACCTTAGCAGATGTTTAGTGAATATTTGATAGAATGTCATACATTAAATTTACATTTGCCAGAAAAATCTCTATTTTTAAATCACACTGGTTGGGTCCTGCATAATCAAAGAGAATTTGATTTTACTTACCCTATAAAATTAGGAAAAGCCTCAGTTACATTGATAAAAGCAACTTAGCTTGCTCAGGGTATCTTACTGTAATTGCTCAGCTTTTTGTACGGTAATCTTCTTAGAATACATTATTTAATGTGTTCAATTAATATTTTGTAAGAAAAAGAAAGAACATACACATTTAATAATTTTAGGGCAGCTATGCTCGACACCATATCAAAGCAGTAGACACCATGGTGAAACATTGGTCCTGTTGAACTTCGCAGCAGTTCAGCTACTGAATTCATATTTTGCCCTGGAATGAATGTTCCTACTCCTTTCTAACAATCTTATCACCACAATATTTGTTTAGCTAAAAAGTTAATACATAAATGGGCATTCCTACTTGGAGCATTGATTAGAACACATTACTAACAAGTGCTAGCAGCAGCAGCCGCCATAATCCCATCCGATCTGTGGTATCTAAAATAAACAAACTATGGCTCAAACCCACAGCACAAGCACACATTCGTACTACCTTGGTTTTAAGATGATACACAGTGTCCATAGTCATCTTTTACCATACCACTCTGTCCCTCTTGAGCACTCAAAAGAGCAAGAAGGTAGAATCCTGTAATTTTTTTTTTTGAGGTAAGGAATAAAAGCAGACTAATAAATAAATGAAACTATATATACATCTCATCAGTACATCGGCAGCCCTAGTAAGCAAAGTCATGGCTACTTCAGCTACTTGTAGGCCTTTCTCTCCCATATGCATCTGGATTTCTTTTGCAAGAAGTGTGGTCTCTCTCTGCACATGCGGGATCTGGAGCACTTCCCTTGATGTGCCAGACCAGCTGCACAGGGCCAGAGCAACAAATGGTGAGGGGCAGCCTGCACTTCTCTCACCATGAGGTCTGTAAGAAAAACTTTGATAACATCTGACAGGAATAATATGGATAGGCTTTATCCTGCCTTAAAGGATGGGAATAGTCTAAATGATCTTTTTAGAATCTTTCTAGCCTTTTTTTCCTTCCAGCAAGAAAGTGTGATTTATACACTGACCATATTCTCTCTCAAAAGTGAGTCTTCTGGAAAATAGGATCCACTTCTGTCAAACAATAAGGTCTGATAAATGGCAAACCAGGGAATGAATAAAAACCAATTTAAAAGCATTTTAAAGAAACAAACCACACCACATGAAAAAAAGGAAAACTTGTCATATTTTTAGTATTTTCCATGTTGACATGGACATTCCATTTCTTTCTTGGAAGCATCAAGAAAAAAATTGCGTCAACGTTGATCAAATTATGGATGATTAACAGAAGAAAGGGGAAAAGCAACAACAGAAGGAAGTAACGGAGAAAAAGGAGCAGGAAAGGCATCAGCATTTGTGTAAATCAAGGATACAAGACTTGAATTTACACATCACACTCACACAAAGCTAAAACAAGAAAAAATTGTGTAAGAGAGCTATAACTCTAGCACTGTGGGTGCTGGTGTCACTATTAGAACTATAAACCCAGGACAACATCAGATAAATATAAGTACAGTTGCCTGGTGTAACCGGTTCATAGGATTCCTATGCACAGAGTTCACCCAGCATATATTTGAAAGCACAACAGTATTTATTGCTCTGTTACAGCCTTGCCTAAGCAGTTACCAGCATAAGCAGTTACAGTTCCTAGCATAAGCAGTTACCAGCGTACCATTTTCCCTTTGTGACAGTCTCACCACCCCAACTAAGCCAGAGACACCGCCGAGCAGGAGGGTGATGATCAGCATGGTCAGAGCAGAGAAGGGAGGCAGGCGCAGCACCTTCAGGGCGTCCCCTGTTGTTAACAGAGTGTGCTCTGCGTCCTTTCTCTCTCTGCTCCAAGCCACCTCTGTTTATCCCCTCAGCAGGTTCAGTGGCAGAGCACTGACCAGGCGTTGGTGCACGCGTGGCCAGCACACGCAGCAAGGCCTGCCAAGTACGTGCCCTGCTGGCCAACAGCGGTTCCCGGACAGCAGCACCATCCTGCTCAGTAACAGCCCTCCTGGCTCCCCTCTCTGAAATAACAACCCTCCTTAGCTCCCCTCTCCAAGGTCACGTTCTCACAGATGTGCATCTTGTAATTTCCCACAGTGGCCCTACGCAGACCATCACTGAGATCCCTCACACACCTGGTTACACACACTAGATCCAAATACAGAATGCAAAACAGATTTATTAAGGAGAAAGGCTCGTTCTGCCTCCTTTACTTTTCCATTTCCTTTCCATACTGTCTTGTTTCCAATATTTTACAGCTTTTATAAGCTTTATTGCACTATGATTTGAATACATGTGTGGAGCACATTTCCCATTGCCTTTAAAGATTAATTGCTAATTGAAAACATAGTTTACTCAGAAACAATCCACAAAGTCTACATTTAATTTTTGCTGTGAATAAATGTGTTAACTAAGTCTTTTTAAAAATTTTATTTCAGAACTCTTCATGAGGTGGCTTATTTTCAAAGCTATGGCCCATCAGCCAGTGGATTTTCATCTGGTTAATGGGCTGAAACAGAACGTTCAGGAATACGCACCCTCCATATTCACTGGCATGCTTTATTTCCCCTCAAGTGATTCCTTCCATGATGTATTTCAGGAAAGCAACCTCTTACTCATTTTAATAATGATAGCTTAGATGAGCCTGAGATGTTATTAATGCTTACAGATCGTTTTACATTTCCTCAGTAGCCTAACTTGTTTGTTTCCCAAAGAACCTTACATCCTAAAATTCCCATGGTAGGTAAAAATTTATGAACTGTCTCCTTATATCTCCTGTTAGTTATGTCATTTCTGACAGGAGCTAAAATACCTAAACTTAGAGGCACTGAAGCACATGAACACGACCTCACCTCGTAATCCTTGATTCAGTACTGGGTTGGTTTAAAACATAGTCAGGGGTAAGTAATAGCCACAGTGGGTGACTCGACTTTCCTTCTTCCTATCACCTAACAACTGTTTGATTCTCTGGGAAAGACTTAGAGTTCTTGTTAGAAAGCAAGGGTTTGTGTAAAGAGTTTTTATTCAAGTACTTTAAAAGTACCACGTCACATATACTCTCCTCCAGATCTCACAGGACATTCATGTACATCCGCATTAGTTCAGCACACAAATCAAGTCTAAACACCTCTACACAGATCAAAGCCCACACAGACTTTGCTACGTATAAGAAAAGCTCCGGATGAAATGTGGGCAAACCCCACAGGTCTCTTCCACTGTGCCTATTTCCATCACCTAACGTGTTTTCCATGTGGACCCCCGACCAAACCTCCAATCACGCAGAAAAATACCCATCAGCAAGCTGGTGAGCAGACACCATCCATTGAACCTCCCCAGCTCAGCAAGTGACACAGCTGCTCTGCAGGTAGAAATTCATATTTCTAAAACTTTCTGTGCCCACTTATTTCATGTCTGCTACTTTACAATCCTAACTGTCACATATATTCACACTTTATTGGACTAAGCTGTATTCACTTAATCCAAGCACAAACACATCCGCAAAAACTAAGCTTTAGGTATGAGTTAATTGCAAGTTGCATTTTTTCTAATTGTGCTTGCTGGTTAGAAACATCTCATATTATGTTATTATTTTGATTATGGTATTCCTAACAATCTTTCAGTTTACATTCAAAAGTATTATTTGGCTTTGTTTATTTCATGTGACCTCACGTGTTACTGTCTCTTAAATACATTCCAAACCATGTATTTATTAAGAAAAGAGGCCTAAAGTACTTGATGTTCCACAGATTTTAGGATACCAGGAATGAAATATTTTACTATAACTATTTTTACACTTATATATAAGCATCTCATACACTGTGTAGAAAACACAGATGAAAATGCTGTTTCTACTTCTTCCATATACTTCCAACAGTCAACATTGCAATAATTCTCCTATGAAGAGCAAAGTTTAATTTGCATGAACAATACTTTCAAGCAGGAAAGAACAGACGCTTCTTCTTGGTGTTAATACAAAATTGATCTTTTGCAACTGGGATACAAGCTTTATATATTTATTATTATTTCATATACAGTTATAAACCTAGGACAATAGTAAATGTGGCATTTACATAAACTTTCAGTGAAAGTGGAAGAATTTTCCAGATTTTATCTACTTCTCTCAACTTGCAACTAAGAATAAGAGGCTAGCATGAAATCATAGACCTATCCTACCGAGAATAAAGGAAAATTTTGACCTCATTTCTTCGCATTCAGGAAGCCTGTGACAACATCCCTCTGAAGAGAAAGTAAATGCATGTCAGAGGTAAAGTCCTGTCATGAATTAGACATTGATCCCAGCTTTACCTTAAGAATAGTTGCCAGGACTGTCACAAGCTTCACTGAATCAGTAGGGCTTCGTGCAGATGTTGACTCAAGGATGTGGCAAAGTCTTTAAAGTCATCAGCATTTAGTCAAATATTCCTAAGGCTTGGACGTTCTCCAGGCCTTGCTTTTTTGTTTTGTGGTTTTTCTTTTTTTTTAGTTGTTTCGAAATCTTAGATTCAGGCTTGCACACAGGCTCTTCGGAATCATCTTTGTCAGAATACTCTAATATGCAGCAAATATAGAGCAGGAAAGGGGGCGAAAAAAAAGTTATTCCTAACCTCTCCTCAGTGCAACAGACTTAAAAATACTGTTTCTAACCTTGTAAGAGAATTTTTGGGCCCCTGAAAAACCACCTTTTTTAAGCAAAATAAAGCCATTTCCAATTAGAATGGGACTTACAAATCACAGAGACCTTGTTGCACTGCAGTTTTGATATCAGTACTAGAGAAAACTCAGCCCACCTTCTAAAGCATGTCCTTCAAAAGGCTTCACCATGGTCAAAGGCAAACAACCCATGTGCTAACAGTGAAATAACGAAATACAGATTCTGTGGACAAAAAAAAATAAGGCAGATGGAGACTCTTACAGGCTCCATAGCCAGAGACTGAGGTTATGAGACCACAATACCCTGTTGTTATGATAGTCTTGCAATGGCAAGACATTTGAATGTTTGCTGCTAAATCTAACCCACAGAATTTTAAAAGCCCACTATCTTACATATATGCTACAAACCATAACATGACCAAATCGAACTCAATACAAAACACACATAGATCTGTCTCAGGGTGACACACAGAAGAGCATATTCTTTGGCAGAGAACAAGCCTGTATAAACAGGAATAGTTGAATTTTGCACATTCTACACATGTAAAGTATCTGAACTATAAAAAAAAAAAATTAAAAATATAAAAGATACACTATCCCAAGTTATACTACATAATAAAAACAAGATACATAATTTCCTTCATTTTCATAAAGTTGGACTATTTTCAACATTTTCAAGAGCATACTCCTTCAGTCCTTATTGTAATGTTTTGGAAACTCTATTATATTGTACCCAAAGAACCATTAGTTTCTACAAGAGCGGATGTTTCAGTAAAATCCCTCAAGCCAGCACTAAGCGTCCTTTTTGAACACAGGTCAGTGAATGTCAGAAAATCCAAAGACAAATATTACCTTTCTAACGTTGGTGAGAAAGAATTCAAAGAAACCGCAGAAATAATTACTCTAAGTGATATTGAAACTTAAGTCTCTGCTACATACCAGCCTTCATGGAAATCAATCTCCACAATCTATAAAAAGAATATTCCAAAAATAGTTCTGTCCTTTGTTCACTCACACTTACACAGGGGCTACTGGAAGGCTTTACTCCTATAGCTTTGCTGGTCTACAATATTCCTCCCTAAACATACAGGTGCCCAAATTCATCTCGACAAGTGAGCTCTTGATGTTTTGTCCTACTTTTATTTGAAAGTGAATTTATCTGTATCATTGAGGACAGATAAAACAAAAGTTTAATCATCTTCTGCTTCTTTCGCAAACATTCACAATCTATACCAGGCTTATGAAATTTAGTCCTTCTGCAAGTTATCTATGTTGGTCCTGGAATTCACAAAAGTAACCTATTTCCTCCACCTCTGAAAGCAAAATTTAAGCCTCAGACATTTCAGTAATTTGTCATTTAGCAATCTAGCTCAAAGATCCCAATGAATACCTTTTCATAGCCTTGTAGTACTGCTGCAGTATCCCTTTAAAAGCAAATGTACTTTTAAACTAAGAGCTAGCAAAGGATTCACATCAATATCACTTTTTTACATTTAAACTGTGAACTGGGATGCCATTATAATTATGTGTATACTCAGGAACTTAAAGGACCAATTACAGAAGTTGTTTGTGCAAATCACATAAAACCAGTGACCAGTGCAATTCTTCATCTGTGCAATCCTCTGTTCCCATTGTGGAAGCGGGGAAGGGTTTAAATAGTTAACTGTAGATATATTTTTTTGGAATAAAATCAGCTGTGCCAGGCTTGGAAAATTCAGTCACCAGTGTTCAAACAAAAACTATAAAGTATTTTGAAATCCCAAGGTCATCAATGCACCTGTGGAAGTCTCATTAAACTTAATAGACATTACACACATTTGTTGAGGGCAGAACACACTCTCCTACAGCTGCAGCTCTTCTTGAATGACTGCTTGTTTTCATGGCTTTTTATGACTGTAGGCCAGATTACATTTTAAAATGGTAAAAGCAGTAACACATTTCAGCAGACTAATCAACTTTTTTTGGCTTTGGGCTCGTCTTAGCTCTGGGTATGAGACAGAGCTGTAAACAGCCATGGCTCACAACACGGCAGCTCCTCCAGTTGTCTCCACACTGCCAGGGAGGAACTCGGGCTGGTAGGTTAACACGTGCCAGTTTCAAGGAGGTGCATCCGGATGGCTCAGCCTCTCACTCTCTGATCTTTCCCACTTGCTCAGAAAGAGGAGATACGGGCTTCAAATGCATCACGCTAAATTGCTATGAAAGCTGTCAGGGCTTTCATAGCAGGTCAGGGCTAGAACAGAGCCAAGCAGGGAATGAGAGAAACTACAAGTAGTTCCTCTGCACAGCCCTGGGAACTGCTCACAGGCTGATCTCAGGCTCAGCAATACATCACTCCCACGAGGCTGAGGAGTGGACTACCAGGGAATCAATAGTCCATCTCCCACTGGTCCACTCTGCCCAACTGTACATGATACATGACACATTCAGGTATAATATTTACCACCTGCCCCACCTCACAGTATTTGAACATTTGCCCAAAGTGAGCTGTATCATTATTTGGTAAAGGAAATTGGCACTGAATGTGCGGTATTTCTACCATTTATTAAAAATATCGTAAAATTACTCAGTGTAATACCAGGTCACATTAAATATTGCCTAAATTTTCTGTCACAGTGAAACATGTTGACAAAGATAATTATTTCAGTGAAGGAGAGATGTGTTCCATTTTATGAACTGGGCAGCTAACAGGATCTGCAGGGTTATGAGAGTGTATGGACAGCTAAGTAACTTCAATGAATAGCAATTAACATTAATCTTTCCTCTGGTGAGCAATGTCATATCATGTAATAATATTTTGAGAGTTATCACTTGATCAGAAAATTCAATTTCAGAACTTTCTGCTAATTTGTTATTTTTGTGAATGTATAAATTGAATCCTGAGACATTTTGTGTCAGAACCCATAAGATGCAAGCAAGGAGATGGCACGTACCTACGAAGTCCCTGCAGTCCATATTCACCATACACTTACCACGTTTGCTGCTGTGTACCTCCATTTCGCTCTCCATCCACTCCTTTCCAGCTGTATCAGTGTTCTGGCTCACAGCAATGGTGGCAGCTGAAAAGAGAGGCAGAAATGCATCCTGATTTCCAGCTAGGCAGGCACTGAAGAGTAATGCACTTGCCAAAGGAGGCTGTGGCACAGAAACACAACTTCCCAACTTTGCCAGGGGGGATTCCTAAACTGTGTTTTTTTTACTTCTACAACTAACACTGTACAAACGACTTGAACTTGAATTCCATCCCAGATTGGGATGCATGATAAAAGACCAGGGAAATAGCAGGACACAGATATTTATTAATGTCCTGGATAAGGAGGGTATTGGATCACATTGTACAAGTGAACACATATGAGTAAAATTCCACCTTGGAGGCATGCAGGAGGGGGGCTAAGGAAAAGAGAGCATGGAGGCATGTGTCTCCCTTGTGAATGCACCCGGGCCAGCACAGAGCCACAGCTTACTCCTGCAAAGAGAGCTCCCCTGCGCAGGCCAAGTGCAAGTATCCAGCTTAGGACATCAAAAGGTCTGCAAATTCCAAGGAAGACAATTCTGGTCTGGTTAGGGAGATGAGAAACATGAAATAAATCATCCCATTTTAGCATGCCATCTTCTCTGAGCAGGCACACCTGAGGTTTCCCCTTTTCATCAGACAGCCAAGCATTCTCCCTTCATTTCCCCTTCAGGCCACCCCTCAGCAGATGCTCTCTCCCTTACACAGTCCTACTTCAACCAGTTCCTAACCAAATGCCTGATTCACTTCACCATGCTGTCCCAGAAGCTGTTTTTATTGCACAACTTTGTAATGCTCTCAGATGTTAATCTATTTGCTCCTCCTTCCTCCTTCTCCTCCCCTTTTCCCATAAGAACTTAAAAGTCTGTTTTCTCAGCTAGGCTAATAAAATAATAAAGAAAGCAAAGAGATTGTGAGCTAAGGCATTTTGGAACCAAAGAAATAACAACTTCAAAAAATTAACTTCCTGTGTATTTCTTAAGCAATGTAACATTAAAAGCATTTTTTTTTTCTGCCTCTTAAGTTCCCCAGAAAATACAGAGGGAGGCTGGAAATCCAGCATTATGCTAAGCAGAATCTCACTTTGCCCTGAACAATGAGGTTACTACAGCTGCACAGTCATCTACTAGGAATCTCGCTTGATGGAGCATAAAAGCTGCTGTTCCATTCAAAAATTCCATACTGGATTTGTGAGTTCTAATAAGAGGTTCATGTGACATGCAGGAGTGCAGGGCTGATTTGGAGAGTGCTCAAATTAACTTAATAATAGGAGGATTGAAAGAAAGTAATTCCCATTAAAACTTTTTTTTTTCTTAAGAGTATTGAGACTTGATTTAGTGGAATAGAAACATAGTATCATCTTAGACTAGTTAAATCTATTCCCAGGTTTGGCTATAGAAAGCAAAATTACATCAGCAAAGCAATCCGTGATGAGTAGGATGAGTCACATTTCAGTCTGTTTTCAATTTTATTTTTTTTTTTTACCTCTATGGGATTTAGAAAAAACGACACAGACAACCATTGCAACTGGAAAATTATTAAAAGGCAAAATATGAAGAGGTTCTGACTCACTGGCTAGGTATTCCCAACTTCAAGAAAGCTTTGAGGAAATAATGGTCCCTTTTGTAATTTGCAGAAATAATGACACAAGCCTTGTGAAAGGATGCCTAATATACTTCTCAAATTTAAGACATGGTCTACTACTTGCCCAGAAAGGGAATCCTTATTTTTAATTAACCTGGTAGATATACATTATGTGAAAAGAAAAAGCGAGAAAGAGTGAAAATGAGAGAAAAAGTAAACAAGAGAGACAGAAAACTACAGCCTGCTTTCCATTTTTGCTAGTTTTTTTGTTAATTTTCAGTGAAGAAATGGTTCCAGAGTAAAGCAACATGGTTTAAAATGCAAAGCATTAATAATGGCTACAAACGAGACTTCAAAGATTTTTCATCTTCAGAGGACATCCAAAAGACTTTTTTTTTTTTTTTAAGGAACTGAATTGTAAACCTGTTGCCTTGAAAATCTTTCCTTTAAAAATAATCTTATTTCAAAAATCTTCAACCATGCCCAGATGAACACGTCACTCTGAGATGCATCGTGTCCCCTCAAAGACTGACGCAGGGGCTATTGCTGGACCAAGCTGTTTCTATGGGTATTTCAAGGAAAGTCAACCAAAGAGACTTGGCATGAAGATTACATCGCCTAAGTAAAAGATTATGTAAAACTGCCAAAGTTAAAAGAAAACACAATTTATGTTGACACTCCTTGTGCTTTGTCACATTGCTTTAAATCTGTATTTTTAAAAAAGTCCTATTTCCCTCAGGAGCACTAAGCAAGTTTGAAGGGGAAAAGCAATACTGTGGGGCACAGTACATTTTTACCTACCTAGAATTACTTTTGAAAAATATTTGCATACTTGCACGAATTCTATAACTTGCCTTTATAATGCCATGCAATGGTATTTATTTCATGCAATGGTATTTATTCCCTAATTTTCATGCTTTGATACTTCTATACTAGACTCAAGGCACAGGTATTTCAGCTTCTCCCATACATAAATCAGTAGAACAGCCTGGAAAATGGGCGAGGATTTCCTGTTTTCTGCTCACAGCTGATAAGCTGATGCATACTGAAAACCTCCAGCTTTCCCAGCCCAACACTTTGACCTTGAATTTTTTGTCCTTCATAAAAGTCTCGATCCCGTGCAGTGAACTGGTACTCATATACCACTTCAGCACATACCTGTACGCAGAAACACTGAACAAGCTTATTGGGACACAGGCAGGGGAAAGGGATTAAAAGACAGCAGAATATCACCCTGTTTTAATCAAGAAAGTAAGACACTGAAGAGGGAAAATCCTGACCAAACCTGAAGTCAATAGCCATGGCATTGTTATGTCAATGGTTTCACCTGATGTTACCCCATGCACTCACAAAACAGCAGCAAACATTTAGCATCCTAACCAGGACTTCCAACCTACATACTTTTTATTTCTACACGATATCGTTTTAATCTACTCTTGCCTCCTCCTCCTATCCTTACATACCTACTGAATTTTCTCTCTCCAAAGCTACTTTGGTCACAATTTCCAGAGAAAATCAAGACTGTGGGGAAAAAGTACCACACTTCACTATAGAGTATGGTGAGCTCCAAATTTTGCTGCAAGTTTATTTGGGTGGGTTTGTGGGGGCTTGGGGGGTGTTTGGTTTTGGTTTTTTTTTTTTTTTGGTTGGTTGTTTTGGTTTTGGTTTTTTGGTGTTTGTTTTTGGGGTATTTTATTATTTCCGAAAGGGAAGGGGTGAGGAGGAAGAGGAGAGAAAAAAGGGAGACAATTCAGAAATGTCTGTCTTGCATCTCATTTCTCAGTACTGCTCTCCTGGAATGAAAGTATTGCAGCAGTAGAGAAAACCACTGAATACATGACCTGATTTGAATAACACTTCATTCCTTACATTTGGATATGGTGCCCAGAACTAGTCACTTTACTCATGTATGGGGCAACTTCCACACCAAAGCTTTGTCCCAGCAATTTCATGAACCCATCCATGTCTGAAAATCCCCAGAACAGTATTAGTCAGCCACCTACGTTGCAGAGAAATTCAGACACACATTAGCAAAGATATGTTTCTCTCTTCCCTTGATCCTGATTCAGTTTTGTTAATATGGTTCAGTATTACAAGAAGTCTAATTGAGCCCATAACCTATACTTTGTGTTCAGTGACAGTTTACTTTCGGTCTCCTCTTTATATCTAAATTCTTAATTATCACCTCCATTACCACATTAAGTCAGCTATTACCATAACCTGAATTAGTTCCAGTAAAACTGAGCCACAAAAAATGAAAAAATGAAGCTTTCTTTTTAAAATACCATGTTTCTTTATAATTAAGAGCTTTTCAAGAAATAAGAAGACTTACAATCACTTCTCAATACCTACAGTAAATTTTTACTTTGATGTAGTCAAAAGATTCTCAGATTATTACCAGTGATGTCCATAACAATCCCCAACTTGTAAAAATTATTTTACTTGCACCGTGGATATAGCTTTTAGCACAACATAGCATCCAAAAATCTGAAATTAACTGATTAGCAATTAACTGAAGGGAAAGCAATCAAAAATTAAGAACTGCATATAAAAAGTTGCAGATGATATGTTGGAAACCAGTGGAAAAATCCACATTATGAGATGTCACAACAGGTCACAGCAATTCAGATGGAGTATCAGCAATACCTTGACTGAAACTTGCCAATGTCAACAGATGAGAGTTTGCCTTTGTCAAAAACCTTCAAATACTTAATTTGCATGATAAGTAGTTGCTAATCCAGAACTGAAGTCAAACCATTACACTAAAAAAAGAACCAAGGCTTAAAAACACCAGGTCATCAGTAGGCAAAATCAAAGCCAAGACCATTCATTACATTAGGTACAGTATCATTCCTGAATGCGCAAGCTCAAAACGTGTTAAAACAACATTTCTGAATAACTAGCACTATTGGCTATGTGTCTTGAAAAAGAAATCAAAAAGCCCATGTACTATCCTCTATATAAAAGTACTCCTGTCCTCAATACTGCTTCTATTTCATTCCATTCCATTTATAATGTAGAAGAATTCACTTTTATTTGAGCTAGTGATGGAAGGACATTTGGAGCCAGGAAATTCAGCATCCTAACACCATTCCCTGGTAATCAGAAGGCCACAGGCACTAGCCTGAGTCAGATATAAGTAAAAGAGTAAGCAAGAAGGTGTAAATAAGAACAAGAAGGAAGGAAGAGAACAGGAAAAAATATGAAATTAATTTGCATGCCAAAAAATCTCAATGTGACCATATAATACTCATACTCCCAGAGCAGGAAGGAATGACCAGGCTGTTGATCTCAGAGTGAATCAGTCCACAGGGGAAAAATGCTATGATTTGTCAGTTGTGTAGGACACCCACAAACTACAGCCAGCAGAGGAATGCTGAAATAGAAATAAACTGTTTATTTCCTTTTATGATGCAGTGTTTTAGCTGTGGAGTGGTAAAGCCCAAGACTCTGTCAAAGTCCTGCCAGCTCTGCGATACAGAAATGAAGTGAGCTTTGTATAACAACATGAGCAGGTAACTAGGAGCTAATTAGGGCACTTAATCACAAGTCTTGAATTAAGTGAGACTCCTTGAATAAACTTCTTGGGCATCAGGCACTTGGGAACACCAGACTGTGAAACACCCAGCCTGGCAGGAAGACGCTGCATCCCAGCTTGCGACTAACTCAGGGGTGGGTCAGTTCAGCTGCCATTCAGGGATGCAAGCAGAAGACACGCAGGCTCCAAGAGCTCCGCAGCGCTATTGCTCCTCTCCCACTCCAAAAGCCCATGTGCCAGATCCATCTACCAAATGGGGTTAAGAACCAGAGAGCTGATACAGCGCCAGGAGCGTGTAGGCTGCTGGCAGAGAAGTAGGAGGAGAGCAGTCAAGTTTCATGCACAGAATTTTATAGGTTTACCTGAAGTAACAGTACAAACACAGAGTAAAAGCTTCTCATTAAAACATATACATATATAAAATTGGTTCCCACATTAATGGCAATACTACTTATTTAGAGAAAAGACCAAACAGGCAAATATGAAATTACTCTTTCTTAATGCAAAGTAGAAACATTCAGATCATGTTAGAAAAGTTATCTGCTTGTTCAAGTTTTATTTGAATTCTAGAACCTCTGATAGTTTTTACTGCTTCTCTCTGATCACAAATAACTTTTAACTTCCAGGAGTGAATTTACCGACCTTGCAGTAATGATTTCCTGCATTGCCAAGTTTCTGTGGATGCTGTCTAGTGAGCAGGGAACCCACACAGGTTGAGAAACTATTAAGCTAGCAATTTCTTTTTACTTTGGAAGTCTTTCTACATTCAGTTTCCCAGCTATTTTAATGGTTTTCAGCCACTACAAGTCTACTTGATAGTAAAAAAATATATCTCTCAGTTTTACCTCATTATACTTGCTATCCTAATATGGAAGGAGAAATGCAATTTAATCATATCCTTGCTCTTTAAAAATGGTGATGATACAGAAGGCCACCATGATATAAAAGGATGTAACATGGGCTGTTCTTCTGTCAGCATGCCCCAGTAAGAGGAAACAGCTGTGAGCCATCTAACAGGAGACAAAATCATCAGATATTCTGCTTCCACAGTGGACAGCAGGTTGATCCTCTGACTGTAGTGGAGCAGTTGACAAGCAATTGTGGGATTTAAACCATGTCATTCAGGACATGGCTTGGGGCCAGCGCAAACCTGCCTGCTTTCATCCTCAGGAGTGACAGCTGTATTTTCACTTCAGGGAAAGAAGAAACTGCCTATCACACTTACAGGTAGGTGGGGTTGCCAGAAGTCTGACCATACAGCTAGTGGGATGTGGAACACCACAAGACTGAGCAGAACCAGATTAATTAGATGAATCAGGAATGACTCATCTTTCTTGCTCTTTGTGAAGTATTTTAAAATTCTTTAACCTTCAGCTGTGCATACTAATGTCTGCATAGTTGGCATTTTGCTTCAGCTAAGTTGGGGGAGGGAGAGGGACTGTAGTACATTTTTTACGACTGTTCTCCCAGACTTAGGAATGGCTATACTAGTTTAATTTAAGATGAGCATCTCACAGATCACATCAGGACACTAAGGATGGAGTTCAAAAGGTAAAAAACATTATTTGTAGTTCCTGCAACTTTTTGCCAGGATCTAGCTAAGAACATTTGATCCAAGTTATTAAATGGAATAATAAATGGAAACTAAAGAAATAAACTGAACTAACAGAAGTTTTAATTTTTATCTTATTGGTACAATTACAGCACAAGCATCTCTACGTAATCACAGCACAAGGAATAGAACTGTTCAGCATCAGAACACCAGGATTCTATTTTGAGTTGTCCTGTGGGTTCACTACACTTAGGCAAGTCACTAACTTTATGTCTTAGTTTGCACAGTATTAAGAATAAAAAAAAAAAAAGTGATAGAACATTTTAAAAATCATTGATTAGATCTTTTGAGGAGTAGTCCTTTTTATTTTTTTTTTTTTAAATCATTCCTGTCAAGTGAGATTTCTCAAGAAGAATGAGAGTTAAGTGTTGGTATCCCTCTGAAACACAATGCACTGGGGCTCCATGTTCCCTGCTACCTCTGAATTTCTGAGCCACATCTTTCATGATAACGCTGCAGACAGAAGAGTTTTCCAGTTAATTTTCACTCTTCTTCACAAATTCAGTTGCTTCCAAGCCATTGGAATTGATCAATCTCATCTTGTTGATTTTTAAGAAGCATCCACCTTTAAGTGCTTCTTTCAACTTGGAGATGTCTGCTTGGCCCTAGTAGTTAACATTTAAAGCTCAGGCACAAACTAGTTTAAAAGAGCATATTGGTCCAGCACATGTTGGAACAAGAAATCAAAGAGAACACATCCTCCACTGCTGTATAGTTCTAGTCAGGCAAAAAATTGAATTCCTTCTACTCAGGCAAAGTAAAAATTAGAATTTCCAGATGTTCTACCGAAAAAATTACCCCAAATCCCCAGACTTCTGAATTTTCATTTTGAAAAAAAAAAAAAAAAAAAAAAAAAAAAAAAAAAAAATATCAGTCAATTGTTGGGGGAAACAGTATTTATTCTACATTCCAGTCTTTTTATTTGCCTTTAAGTTCCTTCTCTTGGGCACCTTCAGAAGCCTAACATTTGTTTCGGGCCTTTCTGTAACTATTATGAGATGTTTATGGATATCTATCAACTTATTTTCCCTCATTTTACTCCTTTCAACATTGTTTATAAACATCCTGGCACAGACTCTGTTCTCTGGAGAAGCTGGAGAGCATTCTGCTGCATCAAGAAGGGACGCAGAGCAGTGTCACCTCCTGCCTTGTCAGCTGCCACATGCTGGCCACTCTCTGCTGAGTGTCTCCTGCGCTCCTCCTGGAGCAGACTTCTCTGAGCTATTAGCAATTTTTCTAAAATAACTGAGCATCCCTCCACCTTCAAGAAAAGGCATCTCATCAAATTCCCCAAAACAGCATTTTTTGCTCCTATCTGTTTTTCTTTGTAGGTCTACTTTTATCAGGATAGATCTTCCATAAACATCTCACTTCACAAACTACTGCAGCATTAACATTTCCTATTTTTAATTCCCTGCTTGTACAAGACATTTCGTTATAATGTTCTCTCATTAATTTCTTGGCTATTAATAGCCTTGTATTCCATGTAATAAAAAGTTAATT
>WHYT01017051.1:145645-168385 GCA_009806455.1 Tetrax tetrax
AAAAAAAAAAAAAAAAAAAAAAAAAAAAAAGCAAAGTCACTTCATTTAAATCTTTGTACATGTTTCTGAGTTCATTAAGCTATCTGAACCACTGATAGCCTACCAGGGACTCTCAGGCTGGCAAGAAGTCCAGAGTTTGTAAACAGCAGCAGCATAAAGTAGTAGTTACATGGTAGAATAGTATGAAGACACCCTGATCTTTACAGACAAAATAAGGAAATATATTCGATAAAATATACTTTAATTGCCTCCAAATAGAGGTCACTTGAGCATTACTAACATTCTTAGCAAACATTTATAATCCAGCTGCAAGGGTTTGAAACTAACAGAGCAGGCTTGCAGGGCTGCCACCAAACAGCAATGAAACAAATGAAAACAGACAGCAAAGGAGCTGGGAGGGTCTGAGGATGAAAAACTCAGAGCTGGCTGCAAAGCATCTTATGATGTTTCCCAAAGCTATTAGTTGTGTTTAAAGACACAAATAAAGCATCCAAAGGAAACGCAAGAACGATGAATTTAACAATCAAGCTTTCTACATGAAACAGGCTATTTGAAAGGGTGGGATTTTAGTGGTTTGCTGTTGGTGTTGTTGTTAACTATAAATAACTAATCTAATGTCAGCTTGAACTAAGTTTTTCTCCTACTGCTTAAAAATTTTCCCCATATCCACATTACCACTGTCATATGTCTGCTTTTCAGAAGGAAGAAAAGGAAGGTTATATACTCAGACACTGGTAAGGCAGTAAAAAAAAATTTTTTTTCAAGCTTTCAAGTTTAAAACACCATCTACAGTAGTAAAAACACATCTGCACAGCAATAGATCTATTTAGGCATTAGACCTTCCACTCTTAGAATCTGTTCCTTTCTATCTCTCTGAGTTCTGCAAAGCAAATATAAAGGGAGGAAATGAAACTGTTTTTTTCCTTTTTAATTTTCAAGTAATTCCATAAATGTGCCTTTTAACTCATTTAACAAAATGAAATTCAAAAAGGATATTTTCAAAATTCCACTATACACTCACAGTCTAATAATAAGCATTCTCCACTTAGTCCAGTCTTGAAGTAATAGCAAATGAGGGTTTGAAGCTGAGCGGAATAAAAAAAGCAGCTAGAAATGACCTTGTGCCAACTGCAGGATCTAAGGCACGTCATCTGGAAATTCGCAGTAATTCACCAACATCTAATATTCTTTTTTTAACAAAACAGTAGTTCTACATAGCAACTGGGGAACGGTAACCAGCACAGACACTTTATATGTCCAAGTTTCCCCATTCAATCAACATACTTCCTCTGGTGCAGAACCAAAAATTGTTGAACAGCAATAAATCACAACGATGCTCCTTTGTTTGCACTTCATAAAATTAGACCAAACCAGTTCATATGGGTCAGACAGATTTTCTTTCCACCCCAGGAAACATTTTTTCTGATTGTAACCCTCCTGAAGAAAGACATGACAAAATGGATTCACAGTTCAGATTTAAGTTGTCTGGTTTTAGGGTACCACAGTCGGATTGCCCTGAGTTCTTAAGATTAATCTCAAAGACAATCACAAGTGAATAATAAGACATATTCATTTCAGTGTATCAAAAAAAAAAAAAAAAAAAAAAAAAAATTCCATCTGTTTTTATAATGACACAGATTAGCAGTTTTCATTGCCCAAAATAGTTGCATCTGTCATCATTTATGTTCCTACCAAAGTAGTCTGGTATTTCAGAGCAGTTATGCTTCTCCACAATTATGTCCCAGTGAAGGAATTGAAGAAAAAACAGAGGAGGGATGAAGAACTGTATTTTGAATATTTGAAAGCATCCCCAATTATAAAGGCACAAATCTTTCTTTAAAATAGCCCTCTTTTTTTTCCCAGTTTGCTTGGGAAGCAAAGCTCATTCATTTTGTTCTATCTTTTCAATATGTTTTCAACAATCAATGCAACTGGTGCTTTTTTAAATCTGCTTTCTTTCTTAGAAATGTCAATTTTAAGATTTATAAATCTGGCTTAGAACTTAATACCATCAAAAAAGAAGAAATCAAAATAGGCATTTTGCATGCTACTTTAAAAGTACATTAAAATTTTTAAACTAAGTATGGCAGTCATATTTCATAGCCTAATTAATAAAATACCTTTGCTAAGCAAGCATAAGCAAAAGCTATGTCTCACACACGACTTTAAAAAGCAAATTAAATTGATAGTCAAAGTTATTAAGGCAATTATTGCATTTATACACCAGTCCTAAGCTTATTTGTAGTGCAAGAGTAAATATTTTTAACCAGGAAAAAAAAAAAAAAAAAAAAAAAAGTCAATTGTTGGGGAAAACAGTATTTATTCTACATTCCAGTCTTTTTATTTGCCTTTAAGTTCCTTCTCTTGGGCACCTTCAGAAGCCTAACATTTGTTTCAGGCCTTTCTGTAACTATTATGAGATGTTTATGGATATCTATCAACTTATTTTCCCTCATTTTACTCCTTTCAACATTGTTTATAAACATCCTGGCACAGACTGTTCTCTGGAGATGCTGGAGAGCATTCTGCTGCATCAAGAAGGGACGCAGAGCAGTGTCACCTCCTGCCTTGTCAGCTGCCACATGTTGGGCACTCTCTGCTGAGTGTCTCCTGCGCTCCTCCTGGAGCAGACTTCTCTGAGCTATTAGCAATTTTTCTAAAATAACTGAGCATCCCTCCACCTTCAAGAAAAGGCATCTCATCAAATTCCCCAAAACAGCATTTTTTGCTCCTATCTGTTTTTCTTTGTAGGTCTACTTTTATCAGGATAGATCTTCCATAAACATCTCACTTCACAAACTACTGCAGCATTAACATTTCCTATTTTTAATTCCCTGCTTGTACAAGACATTTCGTTATAATGTTCTCTCATTAATTTCTTGGCTATTAATAGCCTTGTATTCCATGTAATAAAAAGTTAATTAAAATCTCAAGGCAGTCATGAGGCCATTCAGCAGTTTAACTAAAAGTCATCTTGCAAAGCAAGATTTTGGTCTGGTTAACGACAGCCAAGTTATCTCTGTCTCATTAAAAAAAAAAAAAAAAAAAAAAAAAAAAAAAAAAAAAAAACAACACAAAAAACTGTTCGCAGAATAATATGCACACGGACAAATATATACTTTTAAATTTCATTTCTGTCTCAAACTCCTACAGAACCTCATAGTAACTGTTGTGATTAATACCAATGTCAATACAACAAAAGGATGACATAAATTATTTGTTTTGAGCTCTCTTTTGATAACAACCTCTTATATTCTGGCATTAATTAATTCATACTATCTTGCCCAGCTACCATAAAGAGCTTAGTGCAGAAATTATGGATATCTTTGTCTAGAGCAGACCATGAAAACCCCTTGTTTTCCCCAAACACACTGTTACTGTATTTGGAAGATTGTATTTTACCCCATATGAACACAGATTTGCTCTCCAAGATGAAATACCACTAGTGCCACTGATGTAAGTGGAGTTAGCAATCTGCAAAATCAGCAGAAAATGAGGTCTGTTAGGGCCAAATGTTTCACATTATACCTACAATTGCTGGCATAAAATCTAATGTCTCTCCTTCATTTCCAGGATGTGACTCAGCAGAATTTAACAGTGTTTTGAAGCACTTTTTATTTCTAGTTTGAGTCTGAAAAGTATTTAAGGAGCAGACTAAGAATTCATCTTAATTACAGTGTTAATAGTACCTCCCTGGCAGTATAATCAGTGGCATTAAAATGTTTATATTTGGTCCACTACAAATCCTCTCCATTGCTTACAAAAAAATAAAAATAAAAATAAAAAAAATTGCTGTGCCTCTTCAGTACTCACGGACCTGTTGTCATTTCATGGTGCTAAGAATGAAACTTCCACTCAGCAAATGCTGGATTCTGCACAAACCTATTTCAAAGCCCAATCCTGCTGTAAGCCCTGCCTTTCAATAGAGAAATATGCAAAAAAATTTTGAGCAATGCTATTCTCAAAACCTTTGCACTTCCTAAATATAGATCATTCTAAACTTAGCACATCATGAACATATCCAAAACTGCAAATCAAAATTAATTATGCAGTAAGATAGCACATGATAGCAAAATTATATGGCAAATAGGACACAAGATGTCCATGGTTCCTCAGAAGAACGAACTTACATGTGAAGGATCAGCCCTGTCTGCCTCAAATAGCAAAAGACCCATCATTCTCTGATAATTTTCAGAGAACTGTGTTCAGAGAGCCTTAAGTGTGGAGATACCCACGTTTTCTTCTGGTGCAGTTCTGCTAGGAGAAGCACAGAAAGATGGATTTGGGGATCTGGGAGGACAGACCCCTTGTCTCCTGTTCCACAACCAGGACTGGCTGCAAGTTCAGGACAGGATGCTGAGGGATACCAGGACATAGAACGGTCTTAGGAATCCACAGAGGCTTTCCCTGCTGCCGCCTTATTTGCCCCAGCTCTAAGCAAGGGAAGGGCTCAATCAACAGCACACCCTACACATCAGACTTATTCGCAAAAATATTAAATATTCTTAGGAATATTCCCAGTATTAACAGAAGTACAGAGATTGTTTTCTGGCAATCCACTGATTTTGAATTTCACATAATGCACTGGGCACTATAAGGACAATAGTACCATTCTTGTCCTGTGGTTTGCACAGCAGCTATCTAGTAAGCTCAGTTGCATGGTGAGTAGCTGCAGTGTAATTACAAAGATATAGAATAGTTACTAGCACCATTTAAATTAAATTAGGGGATACTGTGAAAAATCGAGTATCCTTTTCACTATGCAACCTTTTTGCTGTGGATGTTTAAATTTTTTGGTTTAGAAATACTGTAATTTTAGCATTGCTTCAGATAATAACTGCCTTTCACATGCATCTGGCTACCAGTTACATCATTCCAGGCAAGGCTGCTTGGTGCTGGCCAGACGATTCATCAGGCATCAAATTTTCCACCGTATAAAGTAAATGCTGTAGCCAGTCAAGAAGGTGGGAAGAGGTACATTTGCTTATTATAGCGTTAAGAGCAGTAGAAGTAACTAAGAATTGCAAGTTTTTTTTCAATATTTTTACAGTAAACATGAGGGCTATAGCTACCATAGTGTGTGCGTAATTCAGCTGATAATGCCAGCAGTCAAAAATCAGCCTATTTACCTACATCACAAAGACGACACCGGCAATCTGACTGAATTTTTAAGGTCACATTAATTTTTCATGGTATGCTATTAAATGTATCTGCTCTCTTTAGTTTATGAAAGCCGCTCATCTTGTACACATCAGCTTGACTTTCCAGTTCTCAAAACCCTGCAAAAGATTACTTTGCTTTGATTTTTTAACTTACAGATATTATTTTCCTTAATTTTATTGAAATAAAAGTGAGCTTATTTAGTTACTTTCAAAAAGTAATTTTGGGGAGACGAAGTTTTGGTAACGAAATATAAGTCTTTTGACTGACAGGCTTCTAATTCAAATGTAATCACTCCAACAATGACTGAAAGTTAAATTGTAGGATGACTGCATAGGTGATCTATGGTTTCAAAATTATTTTCTAGTGAACAAGTGTCATTAGTACACAAACTGTCATAACTATCCATCAAAAGATGCCCTTGAGGCTGAAACATGCTGTAAAGTTGTCTCTCTGAATCAGGATGAGTAAATTAGCAGCTTGATCTACACCTGTCTGTAGTCCGTTCTCAGAAAAGAGAAATTTTATTTTTTAGCATTACCAGTGTGACATATTTCACAAGTATTCTATCTGATTTAAAAATAAATGAGGCCTAACAGTCTTGACAGAATCCCTTTAATCCTCAATCATTTTGCTACTATACTGCCAAATTAAAATTCTCCATTCACAGAATGCCTTCACACTGCACAGATATATACACTCTACATACACAGAAATAATATATAGTGAATGAAGGATCAGGAGAGTATACCCTAACAAGGAAACAGTTACAGCCTCCTGATCCCTTAAATGTGCCTATGGCTACAACAGCTTTAGCAATCCCAAAATTCCACTTCTGTACCAAAGACCTTCACTGGTAATCATTTACAGAATTGCTCACTGCTCACCCTGTGATTTCCACAAGAAAAATAATTGTTCAGGCCAAGGTCCTGGGAATTAAGGAATGAAACAATCACCCAAACGAGGGAAGGAGACGACCCATCTAACCACTTAGTGCCATCATCTGCCAAACTAGCATAGTATACAACTCCCTAGACTTTCATCTTATGTTCCTCCCAGTGTTCTCACATCAAGTTTTAATTGCATTAATTTTCTGCTAAGACCCTAATCCACAGTCTGCTATATCTCACAAAGTCTGAAGATCAAACTGATATATTTCATCATGAATTTTTTCTTTGTACTTTTACACTGACTGTTGCTCACGAGATAGCCCTTGTATGTCCTTTCCACTCCTTCATCACAAAATTAAGTTTCAGAATGTGCAGTAAATGTGTGTAATCTTCCCATTTATATTACTGAGCATTCAAAATATAAACCTTTCACCCAATTGGTTGATCTTCTACTGCATTACAAGACTGACAGTTTCTCCAAGTTTGTTGATGAAATGCTGCAATATTTTATTTATCAGCAAGACTATAAAAGTCAGAAAAGGACATAGATTCTATTTTTTGTTTTCCATATAAATTAGAAAGTCATTGGTTCTTAGAAATGAAGCTTGCAAATACAACCTCAGGAAAATTCCTTTCACTTACTTTCCTCCAGGAGAAGCTAAAGGTGTACAAATATAGGAGTGGCAAATTCCAGAGGAACTTCAAATAGATTATTCTATTTAATCTTATTTATCATAAGATGGTACTAATCCTTCCTTGCGGCCACGTATTTTAAAGCTATATTTGGATACAGAGAAGTGCGGGCAGCTTACAGGGAACACAAGCTAAAGTTGGCCTTATTTTTAATTTAAAGTGATTTCGGAACTTGCCTGCTTCCATACCACTCAGATGGGTTCTGACATAAGCCTGAAATGACTTCTTGCTTCCCAAGAGAAAAAAAAAGAAATTGCTGAAGCTTTCAGGCATCTCCTGAAAGCAACTCTCAGCATAATCCAAGGGTGAAATCCTATCACTGTGAAAGACAAAAGTCCTACTTGCGTCTGAGATGCCCAGATTTCAAACCAGTCTCCATTTCCCTGGCAACTAGCAAGAGTTCGTAACTTACTGCATTCTGCAGGAGTCTAGCAACAACGTCAAATTTAAATCTGGGTTTAGGCTACAAAAGTACTTACTGAATAACTATTGTATTATCAAGGAAATATTAAATCACGATCAGCTACTTCCACAGAAGGAAAATACCAACGTATTCCTGCACCAGAGTTATATTTGCAAACATGACTTCTAATGAGCAATTGCCTTCTTAAACCTTGAGAAACTATGAAAACAACATCTTTTAGAAATTAAAAGATTAAGAACTTTATTTTCCCTCACTTATACTCAATTATGAACACAGACTGTAGAAGCAGCAGCATGGTGATGGTTCTGTAATTGTTAGATTCCTGTTGCAGCAGAAACACAAATTTAAACAGTAAATTCACATATACTTTCGGCATCAAATAAAGATGTTTGTTACTTATTTGGGTATCAGAAAATGCCTGCACATACTATATACATAACACTAATGTTCGGCATAAACTGGGTTAAATTCTATGCTTTAAGCAGCAGACAGCAAAAATGAAAAGGTAATACAACTGTTGGTCCAGGATATTCATCATGTCAGACTAACGTTGGTTCACACAACCCTCTGCAAATGTCTTTCAAATCAGATGCCTGTGTTGCAGTATACCGTCTTTTCTCTTTTTACTGAGTAAAACATTATCTTTCTGAAAGTTATAAACACTTCCTAGGAGTCTGTTGTATAGCTTCTCTTGTTCTTGTTCTTATTTTCTCTTGTTCAAAGGAGCTAGTTTAGAAGAAGTAAAGCAAAGACAAGATCCAGGGCTGCAAAAGATGCTCAGACGCATCCTGCTAAAGACACATGTCTTGGTTTCTGTGTGAGAAAAAGCAATATAAAGATTTCCTGTAAATAAAATTACAAAGACTGCTTCTTTACAACATGTCTTCAGATTCCAAGTCTGCTGCAAAACCTAAATCCTACTCTTGGATGGAGAGAGAAGCTTCCAGCACCCTCAGGCTTAGAGATGCCAGGCCTTCTCTTCTCTGCTTTCTCTCACAGAGATTGCCAGCTCATAAAAGTCAAATATTTCACATTGCAGTTGATACTTCTAGACATTGTTGCAAAAGAAATGTCTGACAGTTTCCTCCTCAGTACTGAACTCCATAGAGAGTAAAAGTTTTCTCCAAAGCCAAAAATATTTGTTGACCCATTAACCCTCAGGTACGTAAACAATCAATTCCCCATCAAGTTCCAAGGAAATATCTGCTCAGAAATGAAGGGCGGGGGGCGAGGGGAAGAATTCAACACATCAGAAAATTTGGTGAGGCCAAATATTCATGTCATAACGTAACGCAGAACAATGACAAGCTGCTGTCTTAGCACAATTAAGAGATTACTTAGATAGAAACATGAAGTCCCTGAACCTGTGCATACTGCATCTTCTTAGGCATGCGAAGTCTGTGGTGGGTGGATGCTTTATTTAGGCAAGAGTTACCTGTCTGTAAGCATGGGAGGGACTTCAGCAGATGGAGTTCTGGAGTTCCCCACTGGCACCTGGCCAGGGCACTGCAGTAACCAACTCTTCTCTTTTGAAAAGCAGTCAGAGAACTTGCATATCACACACTAAAGCTATTAAAGGACATTAAACAACTAGGAACTGATTTTCCTCTGCTTTGTTCTTTGCAGACGTATTTGCACCTGAAGGAGGTATGCGTAAACTCCTACCTCTCCAAGATGACAGATTTATATACCTATTGCATACAAGAACTATAAAGACACAATGCAGTTGTGATTCTAATCTTTGGATTGGAATAATATAAAAATCTTTTCACAACCATATGGCAAGTCTTATTACTACCTTCAAATAAAGAAAATAGTACAGAATTGATGTTTCTTTAAACTTCCAGATAAGTTTAATTCTAAAATGCCCAAATATTTAAACTTAGAAACTAATTTGAAATAAACCAACATCAAAAAGATTCAAAAGTGATGATCCAATATTGGCAATTTTTTTTTCTAATTAAATATCATCCACCGAGGTGTTTTAGTGATATATAAATAGAGAACGGGAGTAGTTAGTACATACAACAGGAAACATTTCATAAAAGGAAAGCAGTTGGAAGTTCACTCCTCAGGCTTTGCCCCTGTAGGGTTACACGCAAGTCTCTCTGAGCAGTTAGCACAGGCCCAGGGGGACATGGATTGCTTCTGTTGCTTCCGTGCCCCTGCCTTTTCGTGGGCATGTTACTCAAGTGAACGTATGTTCAGCCTGATTTCTGTGCACAGAGCACTTCTTTGCAAACTCTGGTTGTAGCCATGTGTAGCGTGCACTGCTGCCACCTCCACTGCTCAGACACATCTTTCGCTTCACACAGAAATTATTTGGAAAAGAGAGTTTGCAGAAAGACTAGCGAACTTTTCTCATTCGCTGGAGACTAAACACAGGCCTTTTTGGAACTCGGCTTTGAAACTGGATGAAAGTAACAGCTGTAATCGTAAAGCTGAGTTATTCTTTCATTCACATGGAAAACTGCTACAGAGTAAACGGTTATTTCATGAGCTACTCAGATTGCAACAAAAGGCACCTCATGAGTGGGTGTTAGCCCAGAGAAACTACCCACTTTCTCCCTTAGCTGCTAAGCAGAGGTTATGATATAAGTTAAGATACATTCCTCCAGAAATATATGTTTTCCTGCTCATAAAACCTGAAACCCTGTGACTTGCTCTGTTATAACATAGAGCGTTTTTTCTGCCATCTGCTTTTCAGCTGAAGACAATCTATCTGCTCACGTAGGAAACCAACATCTCTAAGGAGAAAGATTTCTTCCTCGGAGCAGATTATTCAGAAGTGTAACAAAGTCTGCAGCCATCCCTGCTCGGTGCCGTACCCAGAGCGCTTGCGCTGCCTGCGGCTCCCCTTCCCCGCACCGGCCCCACCACAGCCTGCCTCAGCCCCCTTGGATTTACTGGGACGCCTGCAATGCTTTTTCTCAGTGAAGTGGCACTTAAATTCATGGCTTGAATACAAGCATCAGGAAAAAGGAACAGCAAAAGTTGTGCATTAAAATCCAAGATGTACTTGAAAGGAGAAATAAGCTGTACCTCACTGATTGCAGGGACAAATGACTTGGCTTGGGATAGCTGCTGAGGCAGGGGCTCCCCTGCAGCAGCACCCAAAATCTTCACCCATCATCTCCTCAGCTCCTACCATTCACACAACAGGATTTCAAGGCAATGAAAACCAGCAGTTTGAGATTGCAATGGATTTAAATTCAATAAGGGAGCAGGTCAGATGACATGCAGCTAAGAATAATAATGTTACCAGCTACTCCAAGCAAAACGCATTGTTTGCTTATATTAAAAACACAATTTAGAAACCAAAGCTTTAAAGAAAGCATCTAGTCCTTTCAGTCTTCTTACAGAGGTGACATCCCTGGGCACAGATGGAAGCTTGCAGCCAGAGCTGTCCACAAGGTGCCTGCAAATGCTGTTTTACACATCTCTGTAGACGTAGCCTTTCTTGTGCTCTAGAAATTCTGTAAAATCCCCTGAGCTGATAAAATATATGACTATGATAGTGGATATCACTTCCCAGTGGAAAGGATGGAAAAAAAGCAAAATATTTTTCATCTACAAAATAGAACATACTTTTTCCACAAACTGTGGCAATCCTTTCCAGGTCATATTTCTTTTTCCAAAACAACTGATCTGTAATGTCACTTCTGTGCATGCAGTTTTGTATAATAAGTAAGGCATTTTCAACTTACATAAAAGCTTTCTGTAAAGAAAGCTCTCTTGGAACAGTGTTTGTTAACAGTTTGAATACAAGTATTTTCTAGACTGCAAATCCAGTTAATATTAATGAAAAACGTATCTAAAGTTTGAAGCACACATTTATTTCAATTCTATCCATATATATAAATACATTATATATTTATATATTATTTAGCAAAAAAAAAAAAAAACCACAAACATTTGGGACTTTTAATCTGCAGTATGTTACTTAGATTTATAATTTATCCTCACATCCTTGGGACAACAGTATCTCTGACTTCATCATTTCTTAACCTTATCTCCTCCTTGGCAGTACACCGATCACATCACTGTACATAACATGCCAACTGCTACATATCTACAGTTACCAAAGGGTTAAGCCTGATGGAGCAGAAAATACTTTGCAAGTCAGAAGGCCTTTATAGTGCACTGTACATGTTGCAGGGACTCTTCAGATTGCTTCCAGACAGTCCAATTTTCATAATTCCATCACAAGAGCAAATCCCATCCTACACATTTGTTACTTCAGTGCAGCTTTAGAAGAGAAGTGCCGTCTCCTAAGTCAGCTGTTGCCCAGACTGCTGAAGGAAAATTCACATACCACAACTTCAGATAAAGCATTAAGGAGATCAGGAGGGGAATTCTCAAAGTCCTCTCCAGTCTTCACTTTTACACTCCACTCTTGCTGTCTGTGGGAACCGTACATCTTAATTTGTGGCGGTTGGTTTGGTGTTTTTTCTTTTTTTTCCTCAGTGACCTAATCAGAATGCAAGTAACAGTGCAGCAGTTGCACAAACTCAACAAAACCAAAGAGCACTGACGGCTACCAGGTGCTCAGACAGGCAACTGAAGAATAGCAAGAGAGAACCAGGCAGGCAGACACTGCAAGTGATTTTGCTCCTGTTACGGTTACTTCGCTACTTCTTTACTTGATCCAAGACGACTGAATTTTCCTACTGTTTTTATAAAGCAATACTCCAGTTCTGCATCGGAGCCTTAAAATCTCCCCTCCACCAGCCCCTAAAAACTACAGCTGGTGGCCCCACAGAGCAGTAGGGTACAGCATTTCTGCACAGCAATAACCTGGAACTACCACCAAGACCCAGCAGAAGGGCAGTCACGCCCACAAGATTCATCTCCTTCAAAAGCTCCTGCTACACAATACATAGGGCTCTGTCTAGCATACCAAAGCAACGGGCCACGCAGCTCTTTGTAGACTGAGGGAAAGGTGACCTTTTACTCCTCCCTGGGGTAAATATGGAAACATGAGCTAGGCAAAGTGCCAGGCGTCAGAAAAAACTGAGACCACTACCCATATGGGTTTTCAATGTGGTACATCAAAGGCACATAATTTACAGTTTAACTCTGAGAGTTAAATTGCTAATACTGACTACATAAGCAGGGGACTAAAGCAATTTACAGTGCCTTTTAAAACTTTCTTCTGATGGCTATAAAGCTAGGTGTCAGCAAATTTCACACAGTAAGCAAATAAGCATTACAAGGCTACAGCAGATCCCATAGTCCTGTCAAGAGGGGTGGGGGAAGCACTGCTTCTTTGGGATTTAGCACCGTGTTTGCCACAACATTTCCCACTGTGGGCTCCACATTTCTAATTTTGCAGCACGCAATCTTCTCACCATACTGGGGTGGAGTATTTATTAAACTTTTCCACCCCCAAAAAAAAAACAACAACATTTTAGAATACCTATTAAATTTTGCTTTTCCAGGGATGTTCAGAGAAGTATGTTATTTATGGTTTGACTCATTGTGAAACTGGAACCCTAAATACAGGCAAAATTGTTGGATTTTTAACTCAATCTAAAAAGAGCAATTGTACCGCTGACTCTTAGAAAGTTTATTTTGTTTACTTATAAGCTTATTAAAGTTCTGGCACAGGGCAACACCAGATTTGGCCAATGTGAGCTTTCACATTCAGAAGAGCATAACATGGTTGTACAACACTACAGATCTTCAGTGAAGGGGTGTGCATGTTTGTTGGTTTGTTGTTTTATTAAAACTACAGATCATATTGTCAGCATTTCAGGTAGGTTTGGGTGTTGTTGGGGTTTGTTTGTTTGGTTTTTTTGTCTATACCTCTCCTTACAAGCGCTTTTGTACGTTTTCATCAGAGTACTTTTCTAAATGGTTTTAGATCCCACCCCACATTTTATTATGCATTTTCATGTCTAGTGCTTTTAAAAGCCACAAACAAAGCTGCATTCCTAATAAAGCAGTCATTGCACAAGCAGGCAGGGAGCCATGCAGCCATTTCCCAATGCTCAGAGGTACTCTGGGAAGTTTTCAAAGAATGGGAGTTCAGCATTCAACTGCAGTTGAATTTGAATGGGAATACCTCACTGTACAGCTGTGAAAATCTTCCTCTTAAAACCCAGTGGAATTCAGAAATGCTTTAGAACTAATACTAATCTATTTCCAAAAAAAAAGCCATATTTTTTTAGAATGCAATTTCCCAAAACCAAACCTGATTTCCATCATATTTTATAGGACATTTCCATAAATTATTATGTTAAAGAATGCAAAACCCATGCTTATAGCCTAGCCAATATGAGGGAAACAGTTAAGAGAAAAAAAAAAAAACAAAAAAAAACCACAAAACAACCAAAACCAAAAAAAACCAACCAAACCCACATTTTAAAAAATATAATAAAGCTGCTCTTTTCCTTTCCTATTATTTGATCTTAAACTCAGATTTCTTCCTTTTCACAAGCCTCTTACCTTTTCTTCTCTGCTACATAATTTAGTAAACAGTCCAAACTGTCTGATGAGAATCACAGCTAAGAAAAAAAACTCACACATCTGTGCAGCATGGAAAAACATCAGTCCCACAGTGACTTATTGCAATGCTTTAAGTGTCTGTTAGTTAGAATTCCAAGGCAGGGAGAGGAAGGGGGGGAATAAAAGAACATGAATTCAAACTTCATGAGCATAAAGTTTGGGATTTTCTGTTCTATATAGAAGAAATACAGGACTAATTCATAGGAGTCCAACCCTGCAAACTTACTAGCAGGCAGAAGTTGCAAGCATTATGTTACTATGAGTGATGTTACAAACGAGACTCCTTCATTCTTACTAACTTTAAATTAGAGTTTTTGTGGATGCCATAAGGACAATATACTAAAACCCGCATTTACTAAAGCAGCTGGCCTCAAGTGTAGTTGCTAACATTTTTTATCATTCGAGATAGTATCTTTGTCACAAAGCCAAGAAGCCACAGCAGAATTCAAGATGTTAAGAAAACAAACTTCAAAGGATAACGCAAACAATTTGTGCAAGCTCTACTGCTTTCAGAATTAATAAAACACAACTGTTCTTAGATACTGCTCATATAAAATGTCCAATTATGTTTTCATAACTTACAAAACTGTATATAAAAAGTATGTCTATTTGATCCAGAATATTCCAGTTGTAAAATTATCTATATTACATAAATGCAGTTCAGCAATGCCACACAGGCCTGCATGTAGAAGCTCAAACAAGAAAGACTTTTTGAATTACTATTTCAAAAATTAGTCAATGCTGGCACATCCAAAAAAAAAAAAAAATCATTACTAGTTACTGATTATATATAGTTTTTACCACTGATTCCTTAGTGTTCTTTCAAAATACTGACTGATTCCCCAGAGGCACAGTGAATTCACCTGTGGGGCTTCCTAGCTGGGGCAGGAGGAGGGCTGGGGGGGGGTGTGTAGGAGGGGTGTCTGCATGTCACACCCCTGATTCACAAGCCCTTAGAGCATCATGTGTAAAGAAAAAGGCTGTCTAATCAAGTCCTTGCTGGATGTATCCATGTTGTTGTAAAACTGCTACGTTAAATAGTGGTAACCGACATCTGTGCTGAGCATTAATGCAGAGTAAGGAGGAAAGGTTACATTTTAATCCTAGAGCTGATGTTAGTTTCACCGTACAATCCCATAGCACTGCAGTAGCTGGATTAGTATCTCTGGGTCAGAGCTGACTACTCAGCTGGGGTAAAAATATTTTGAGGTATCTTTGAGATTAAAAAAAACACAAAGTTATTTTTGCCCACCACAAGAAAGTTTATTCTTTTATGACTCCAGCAGAACAAAATCTTAAAAATTAAAGGTTCAGTGCTATTTATGATCAGTAGTTTTCCACAAACAGCCCCATACATCTACTCCCGCAAAGAAGGAATATAGCCACTGCCACAATTCAAGCTCCCATACCTCCCTTTTCCTTTCTCACATTTTAATTCCTAGAATTTTAGTCCTCCTTGATTAAAAAGATAATTCATTTTATGGAAAAAAAAATTAAATAAAAAATGCCCAAAACCATAGCAGACATTTTCCCTAAACTGTCAGTGCTATTTTACAAAAATAAGCTTCAAAGTTTGACAAACAAGAGACCTTAAGAACTGCCCATTTCTAAACTTCTGCTGATTCGGAATAAAGACAGGCAAGGCCAGAACTGAAATTTTCAGTTAGAACATCTTAACTTGTTGGTGGCAACACCACCCACGTTCTTTTACATTTCTGGAATCTAGAGGATTTAGTCATTTTTACTAGCTGGTCCAGTCCTAACATATAAGTGGAAATTCCACAAAAAGCATAGAATCCTGCAGAAGAGCATTTTATGGTTATTTCATCAAGATAAAAGCAAAGATTTTAGCAACTTCTGTTACAGCTCTAGTTAATATCTATCAAACTAGGATTTTTTTCCTGAAAAATACATGCAGAAAAGGGTTGAAACTGCAGATCCTTATTCTGTCACAAATAAACTCTACAAAGGTAAACACATCAAAAGTTTGGTTAACAGACAGATGTTCAAGTGTTGGTTTTTGTTTGGTTGGTTTTGTTGTTTGCTTATTTGCTTTTAAAGCAAGCAACGTATATAAGCAACAAAGCTATTTTAATCACTTTTCAAAAATAAAAAAAAAAAATAAAAATAAAAAAATAAACTGCTCTACATGGCAGTTACTTCACCAGGTGAGAGACTACATTTTCTAAGATTATTTCCTCAAGCCCTACACAAAGGCTACAACTCACCTACAGCAAACCTCCATCTGACATAGCCATATGCTACTGCACAGAAGGTTCCTCCTTCTAATTGTCTGTAGAAGAGCTCCTCCAGAGCCTGGCACACCACCTTTTCAACTCCACCTAGTCCCACCTTTGTGAGTTTGTGAATTGACCTCATAACAACCTTGATGATTCACAGCTGTCACTGAGACTTCATTTTTGCTAACAAGTGAGCACCCATTTCTTGGCTACTGAAAAAAAAATAATCACAGAAATGTAATTAGCTACAGAAGTAAAACCACCTTTTTTATTAAAGTTGTGTTATAATGGGTTGCTGCATCTTTTTGAAGCACCCCAAGAAAATGAAAGCTAGAAGAATGCAGTAGGTACTGTAAATACAGAAAGGCATCAGTGCCCTCAGATTCACTCAGTGAAGCTATATAGGAACAATTTGTTAAATTTGTTAAAATATTTAATTTTAACTGGAAAAGGAAAACAAAGCCAAATTAATTTTAACAATGTAAAGGCAAGTAACCCTTTATAGAAATTAAGTCCTAGCCATGCCAGAAGCTGCAATGTTAAGCATCAGTAACTTGGTCTCTAAACCCACATTTCTATTGCACACTCTGATGGAGACTTAAATACTTAAATAATAAAATAAGAATCACTAAATATTTCTGCTACTTACTGCATACAATCTCTCCTTCAGAATAAAGACTCTATCTAAAGACTCTCTCAGATCCAGCATTTTTCATCAAAATAGTTCTTTCTTGCCAAGTTGGTCAAATCTGTTGATAAAATAAAATTTCCAATTTCAATATCATATTTTCAAAATTACACATTTTGTCCTCAAAGAACTGAGGCTTCCCTTCTTTACTGGCTGTTGCATAGACATGTTTATGCACAGAGGACAACTTTCAGAATTTGGATCTAAAGACCTGCTGCATTTATACTACACAATGAAACCAGCCTTTCAACAGCTAAACCTTTATCATAGCAGACAGAAATTACGTTTTACATGAAATGCTGTAGCATCTTAAATCTGGTTTTATTTGACAGGATTTTATCTGCAATGTGGGCAGGACAGCCCAGCAACTAAGGCTGGGCTACGGCCAGAAACATTAAAGGGACTAAAATATAAACCTGCTGGGGAATGAAGCTCTGGCCAAATTCTCAGCTATAGCCCAGCTGCCCACAGGGACTCAGGCAGGTTTTATGAAAGAGCCCGAACAACTACATGTAGTGCAATGGCCCTCATGCTGCATTCAAAACCAGAACAAAACTGAAATAGACATTTCTCATATTATCAACTCTTTTGGAGGGAGGAAAAAAAAAAAAAGCATTCAACAAACAGGATTTTTTTGTCTAAATATCTTTAAGATCTACCCTTAGGTATCTTACATGAATCTTAAGATGGATAAATACCTTTAAATAACCTGGATTTAATCATCCTATGATTCTAAATCTCTGCTTATGACTTGGCTTATTTGTCCGCCAAAGTATGAAATTACGAAAAATACAGAAATTTAGAAAAATAAAAAAAAAAGTCATACATTATTAAATACCACAAGATTCAGTTTTACTTTTCACAAGCAATCATGTTCTCTGTCAGAGTACCTTACAAGGTGTTTTAAGCTGAGACACAGTTTATGGAAGCTCTGCACAGAAACGTGATACTGGATGGACTGGACAAAGCTCTCTAACAGAAGGATATTACTGAAATTCATTACCTCCGCAGAATGTGGGGAGCTGATGCTATGGCCTCCTGCTTATAGAAATCTGGTAGGGATGGACCCACAGCCCCCAGCGTAACAGCTGTCCCTGTGCAGAGAACTATTTTTTTCCAGTTCTCAGTACAACAGCTTTGTCTACTCTAGCTACCTGCATTGAGGTAGTACACAAAACGAAACATTATTTTCCGTAACTGGTTTTCAATTCAGGGTTATTACTGGAAATGATACATGAGAACTCTCAGTCTTATATCTACTGTATTCCAGGTAGTTTTCTATACCTTTAAAAATCTCACATCCTGGCTGCATACTTCACTCAGACTGTTCTTTTTTTGCAAAGAGATCACTATCTTCCCACTGAGTAACACAGAGATTTTGTGACTAAATAGTTCCACCTATCTACATGGCCAAATTTACTTTCCAAAATAATATCTGTGCAAACTGATAAACTTAATCAGGCTGAACATGGGAGCATTCTATGGAGTGCCCAACAAAGGTCCCACGGCATAGCCTGGCACGCACAGAGACAAGGGATAGCCAGGAGATACCTCGCTCCACTAGCTGCTCAGAGCGCTAACTTGACAAACAGAAATTCATAACAGGGAAAACAGAATCAACTGCCCCATGAAGAACCCAGTAGGAAGCACAGATTTAGTCAACTAACTTAATTTATGCTAAATAGAATTTCCTCATGCTCTCACAGCTGAACTGCAGAAAAATCACTGTTCTGCAATTGAAATGAATGGAAAATGTGAAGAGAGCCAGGACTGGACAAGACTTGTGAGTCACAGCAGAGCTATCCAAAGCAATACAGAGGTCGTCCACTCGCTAGAACGTGGGCTGAAACAGTCTCTGATTTATTTTCCAAGAATCCCTGTAAGAGGCACTCTTGTGGGAGCACAAGACAAGAGACTTTACCATGATTGCAGCTACAAAGATGATTACAGTTAAGAAATTCTGGCAAAGGTTAGCGGCTACAGTAGTAAGTTGATGCTGTACTCAGAAATCTTGGAGAATGCTAGCACTGACAGGGAAGCAAGGCATTACAATAGCATAACTAGTATGAGAGTCTGTGAGTACTAAATGTGTTTATTAGTTTTACTAGTGTTTATTAGTTTTATTAGAGCCTCTAAGGCTCTGGATGATTTAATTTAATTATACAATATGCTAAAATGCAATTAAACTAAAACACAAAACCTTGGCTAGCTACTAGTTTCCTCTTCTGTAATTTAAAATTGAAGCATTTAATCTGCCTGGCAGACACATGTTTTCTTTACAAGCATCCCTAGAAGTCACCAAATTCAGAGTATTTCTAAGTCATACAGAACTCCTGGTCTGTGAGCTCTTGCAGGATGACTTTGTGTGCAGCCCAGCCAATTTGATAATACAGCTCTGGCAGCTCTACTAATTCTACCTGTAGCACATGGAACTGCACAGTAAAGAAACTCTGACATAACTGGTTAGAACTAGTAGAAATTACCTTACATGACGTTAAGAAGCACTGGTCCTGTATAAAATTAAATCTATAAGATACACAGTTTTAAATGAGGAATTGAGAAAGGCAACAGAAATACAGGACCTCAATCTTTTTTGATGTTTAAGTGATCTAAGGCTGAAGAAAAAACCCTGCAATTTGGGTGGTACACACTAATGACATACATAAGTCCAAATCAAAAGTGATTAAGTTTGTGTCACCTTCTGTCAGCTGATTTTGTCACACTCCTGTCTGCCCCAAATTCATCATGGAGAATGATGACATGGACCTGTTGGAGAGGGTCCAGAGGAGGCCACAAAGATGAAGAGAGGGCTGGAGCACCTCTCCTATGAGGACAGGCTGAGAGAGTTGGGGCTGTTCAGCCTGGAGAAGAGGAGGCTCTGGAGAGACCTGATAGCGGTCTTCCAGTACCTAAAGGGGGCCTACAAAGAAAGATGGGGAGAGGCTGTTCAGCAGGGCCCGTTGTGACAGGATGAGGGGTAATGGTTTTTAAAATAGAGGGAGGTAGACTTAGATTAGATATTAGGAAAAAAATTTTTTACACTGAGGGTGGTAGAACACTGGCACAGGTTGCCCAGAGAGGTGGTGGATGCCCCATCCTTGGAAACGTTCAAGGCCAGGCTGGATGAGGCTCTGAGCAACCTGATCTGGCTGGAGATGTCCCTGCTCCTTGCAGGGGGGTTGGACTGGACGGGTTTTGAAGGTCCCTTCCAACCCTAACCATTCTATGATTCTATGAGTCTATGATTATTTTCAAGCTCACAACTCAGTTTTGTGCAACATAGAGCTTATTTACCTGTTTTATCACCCATACGTAGAAAGAACAAGTAACATAAGTAGAATATCCATAAGTAGAACAAGAACTATGATTCACCAAACGTATGCCTTTGAAACCCTTCCTATCTCAGTAGCATTTTTAGGTGTTGCTACAAGGGCTGGGCCACAGTAGCCATGCTGAAGGTCACCCAGCTTTGATTGAGGAGTTTCTTGGTGCCTACATTGCTTCACAGACTGCTAGCTCTCTGCTTGCTTCAGATGCCTGTCTTATGACTGATTATTGTTTGATGAAGGTTGTGACAGAGATGTAAGGAAAAAAAAAATATCAAAGATAAGTTATAACTAGACTCTCTAACCTCCATGACTAAAACTTCATGTTTAACCATTAATGCAGAGGTGACATTTTGCAGCCACAACCATTTTTCCTTTATATAACAACATATGTCACCACCTTTTACCGTCTTTAATGGTGTACATATTTTAAATGGGGAAAGTAATCACAAAACTGCGTAATATCACTATGCCAAATGCTGATGTAGTAGAAGAGGAATCCCAGAGATAAAATAGATTGGAAGCCACAGTTCATCTAGGAAGCCAGTCTGGAAAGCATGACTCGTGCTGTGGGTAATGCTGGAGTTCAAACATCCGTCATTTCTTCCAGAAAAGCAGCAGTCCACGCCCTAGAATTTTTTAGAGCTACATATATCAATGCACACTCTGAAAATGCTGTCAACATTTATGTGCTATTTTCTGTCTGCTTTTTAAGCAACCTCACTTTGAGTGTAGACATGGCCCTTCATTTTTGTCTAAAAAAGCCGACTAATATGGTTTGAGTTAGAAATATGCGGCTTTGAAAATATTATCTTGCATTTTGTATCAACTGTGCACACCAAGATGGGAAATATTAATCATTGTAAGAGTCTGCCGCACACAAATAGATTAATATAACAGATGTAAGATTTAAGGAAAACTCTCTGCTCATGATGAAAAATTTGGAGTAAATCCAGTACAAGGAAAATAAAGCACAGAACTTGTTAAAGGAGGAAATCTGAGAAAGAGTGTCCTAAACATCTTTCTCAATTTTGCTTTCTTAGGAAGACACCATGCCGGGCAAACTTGGTGAAGGAGGAAGAAGTCTGTCTGCTCCCTGAGGAAAAACAGAGAACAAGAGAGTCATTAGCCCTCATCTTCGGAAAGCTGAGTCCTGCTCTGTCATTACTTGCACACAAGAAGAAAGAGCGTGTGTCAAAATCCTAGACAGCAGCATGATCTCTATAAAGGGGCATTCTTCTGTTTGACTTCCACTGGTGATTAGATTTACGGTCTGAGAGATACAAGGTGTTCACTTGCATGAAAGTCCAAAGGATTTTTTTTTTTTAACCTGATGCAAAAATATATAGGAATAGCTACAAAGTTTTTAAACTTCCATGGGATTTGGATCAGTGTCACTGAACTAGAGGATGACAAAATAATTGTTCATTGTACTTTTTTCCCTGGATAAAGTACACAAAAATCCCACACAAATTACAGCTCTTCAGGTTTTTTTTAAGTAAATCAAGACAAAACTCCTTACAGAAAGACAATTTCTTTCAGTGATCAAAGTATTACCTCATCTCTCAAAGCATTATTAAAATACCATTCCCATAATGTCAGTTAGTCTTACTACCACGAAGCAGGAAAATTTCAGTAAATGCAGTATTTAATTTGCAGTCTTACTACACAGCTAGAAATACACTAACAGGTTGTAATTCTTCAAGGATAATAGGCTGTAATATATCCTGTGGCTACTTTTTGGCTTCCACATATTTCTAAAATAGATCAGTATTTCCATTTTTTAAGTTATTACAGCTTTAACATATTTTATGTTAGTGCCGTCAGAATATACTTTAAAAACCGATGGCTTAGTTTTATATTGTGGAAGGGCTTAGAAGCACCAGTCAAAGATTATGTCATAACAGCATTACAGTGAGGATTAGAAAGAGTAAGAAAGAGTGCATTCAACAGATGAAACTGAAAATCACAGACAAAAGTACAAGGTAATAAGCAAGCAGGGTAATAACCAAGTAGAGTAAGTAAGCAATATAAAGTCAGATTTAATCCCCTGGCTAAATATTGTTGGATATTTGGAGGTGCCTCTGGGTTGATAAGATTCATAAAGACGGGCAGCAGGTGGGGTTTTGGGTTTGGGGGGGGTTCTTTGTTTGGGTTTTTTGTGTTTGTTTTGTGTGTGTGTGGAGGGGGGGTGTTTTGGTAGGTTTTTGTTTGGTTGGATTTTTTTTTTAAACAGAAAGCTTTCATGAATGACAGATTTCAGGAAAAGCAGAGAGCTTGCTGCACACAGAAATGGTCAAGTTGTACATAACTGGAGAGAAGAGATGTGGGTGAGCTAGAAATACATTAGTTACAAATAAGTAAGGTATTGTATTATCAGACATATTTAAAGTGGAGATAAGATTTTTATTAATAATCCTAAATGTAAAGTTTAGAGTTTATTGTAACTTTCCTTTCACTAATAAAACTTAGTTGACACCAAAATTCTGTTCAGTAGAAGCATCTGAACTACAAGTTAAATAGGAAAACAAAGAGCGGTTAAAATGCCTTCTACTTTAAAGTAAGCACAAAGCGCCACAAAGACAAACTGGAAAACGCAATCCTGTACATGTGTAAATTAGTAGAAAACACCAGGTTCTCTAGGACAACCTCAGAAATCAGATAATGGTAGTAAACTTTCACTACAAACACATTTGCAAGGTCATACATCTACTTCCACTTTTGGAGAACTGACATCAAACATGCTAATTCCTGAAATAGGAAGGCTTACGGTATTTTTGCTGACACTTTTAAGGAAAAACGTTGTAAG
>WHYT01017051.1:179250-219735 GCA_009806455.1 Tetrax tetrax
TTACTACACAGCTAGAAATACACTAACAGGTTGTAATTCTTCAAGGATAATAGGCTGTAATATATCCTGTGGCTACTTTTTGGCTTCCACATATTTCTAAAATAGATCAGTATTTCCATTTTTTAACCAAGTTATTACAGCTTTAACATATTTTATGTTAGTGCTGTCAGAATATACTTTAAAAACCGATGGCTTAGTTTTATATTGTGGAAGGGCTTAGAAGCACCAGTCAAAGATTATGTCATAACAGCATTACAGTGAGGATTAGAAAGAGTAAGAAAGAGTGCATTCAACAGATGAAACTGAAAATCACAGACAGAAGTACAAGGTAATAAGCAAGTAGGGTAATAAGCAAGTAGGGTAAGTAAGCAATATAAAGTCAGATTTAATCCCCTGGCTAAATATTGTTGGATATTTGGAGGTGCCTCTGGGTTAATAAGATTCATAAAGACGGGCAGCAGGTGGGGTTTTGGGTTTGGGGGAGGGGGTTCTTTGTTTGGGTTTTTTGTGTTTGTTTGGGGGGGGGGGTTCGTAGGTTTTTGTTTGGTTGTTTTTGTTTTTTTTTAAACAGAAAGCTTTCATGAATGACAGACTTCAGGAAAAGCAGAGAGCTTGCTGCACACAGAAATGGTCAAGTTGTACATAACTAGAGAGAAGAGATGTGGGTGAGCTAGAAATACATTAGTTACAAATAAGTAAGGGATTGTATTATCAGACATATTTAAAGTGGAGATAAGATTTTTATTAATAATCCTAAATGTAAAGTTTAGAGTTTATTGTAACTTTCCTTTCACTAATAAAACTTAGTTGACACCAAAATTCTGTTCAGAAGAAGCATCTGAACTACAAGTTAAATAGGAAAACAAAGAGCGGTTAAAATGCCTTCTACTTTAAAGTAAGCACAAAGCGCCACAAAGACAAACTGGAAAATGCAATCCTGTACATGTGTAAATTAGTAGAAAACACCAGGTTCTCTAGGACAACCTCAGAAATCAGATAATGGTAGTAAACTTTCACTACAAACACATTTGCAAGGTCATACATCTACTTCCACTTTTGGAGAACTGACATCAAACATGCTAATTCCTGAAATAGGAAGGCTTACGGTATTTTTGCTGACACTTTTAAGGAAAAACGTTGTAAGCCATTACTGTGTTTCAAAGCATCGAAATTGTCATTGCATTGCACACTAAAGTTTCCCATTAATTCTCTTTGTACATCTGTAACAACTTTCCCTTCTATTCTAACTTTGCCACAATTGCTTTTACCAAGTCTTTAATGCTGTAATATTAATTGCTTAATTATTAAAGTAATTACTTTCTTGCTACAGGAAGAGTTTATGAAACAGTGCATGAAATATAACTTTCAAATGGACAATACAAATATCTAAATCTCTTATTCATAGACTGCATATTCTAACCTAGAAACTCATTTGAAGAAGGGAGGGCCAGAGAAAATATCTTCACTGAATTTAATTAGTTCTGTGAAATAGAGTACAACTTAGATTAATTTGGAGAAGCAATCTCTAGAACAGATAAAATAATTGTTACTTTGCTTGCAGAAAACCAGGATTTTGGATGCACGACAAATTGCGCTGTCCTTGATTTGAGTCTGCAAAATGTCTGTAACTATGTTCATACTATGATATGTACTTAGTTCTTCCTTTTTTATTTTTGTGAAGATTGTTTTTTTTTTTCTGCCCCACCCTCCCCCTAAAAAGGCAGGAAATCTTGGTATTTGCCAAAAAGCTGAAGTTTGCTGGAATTCCCACTTCTACAAACCAAACATAAAACAGCTGATATAAATCATCACATAAACTCACACACACACACACACAGAGAAATCCAAGTCTATTATTAGTCACAAGCTCCTTTTAAATTATGTCAGTAATGAACAGAAGCTGCCGATACTTCTATACTTTCTGGAGTGTAAGAGTTCCCTTTCCTTCATGTCCTACAGCCATGAGCTTTTGCTCTGTGTTCAGATCTGGTAGGGAGGTGTGGAGTCCCCTCTAGTCTGTTCTCAACTAGGGTAAAATCAACTTTTCCATAAAATTTTACACCATAATTTTTATCACAGATAATAAGGACTAGAATTCCATCAACAAAAATACAAACCAGCAAAGGATATATTGTAGGGCATATGGAACTCCTATTTTTACTACTCATTATCATGGTTTTTTAAGGCAATTTGAGAAAAGGATCAGAGATTACAATGAAATATGTTTCTTGCTAAGATCACTTTCTCATTTCTATTACAAATCTAACACAGGAGAATAACAGGAAGTTTCAGGTTTCCTTCTATGTCCTCTTAAAATTTAATCTATTTTGACTCTGAGGTTTAGGTATGTTTCATTCTTTCATACTTTCTCCTAGTTTTTTCCAGTAATTTATTTTACTATAAACATTAGTTTTGCATTCTTTTCAATTAAAGCAATGTTCCAATTCTTTCACTCTTGATATTCTCTCTTTCCAAAGAGATTTTTTTCAGTACTAGTAAGCTAAAGTTACTGTTCTGCTTTTCTTCACATTCTCCCTCCTCTGAGGACCTAATCCAACTTTCATTTCTGAATATAAATACTTTCACACCAGGGATTGACTAATATAATTTCAGTTTAATGGAAGATAGATGGCAGTGGAGAGGAAAAATACTGACAGTATGTTAAATAGTTTGCACCCTCTCTCAAACTACAGCCATTTTATCTAATGAATAGCTGCCATTTAGAGAGACTGATGAAAGTTTAAGGCGTGTGTTGGGATTTTCTCATCCTTATACCATTTTCCTCCTCATAACGCTTTTGGGATAAAGGCTTCAAAGTCTTAACCATGAAGTTGCCATATCCTTGGAGATGAACATAGGTAATACTAAAGTTTGGGGAGCAATTACAGCAGCTCTGAAGTAGTTTATCTTTCATTGTTCCTGTTATAACTGAGCACTGGAATATGTAAGGACAAAAGCATTTTCCCTGTTGCAAAGGGCTGATGAACAGAAAATTAAAGTGACTAAAAGTAATTCCCTCTCTGTAAAACCAGTTATGGATAGCATGGTTACTGTGCATACATGTAATCCTTGTACCACAATTTCTGAAATATAGGAAACCAAATGATATCCAGACTGTCTATAATAGATCTCAGAAGTAAGCAGGTTTGGATCAAGACAGCAGCAGTCAGTGCTATTTCAAGTGTGACCTGGGTTAAGGAACACTTTTTTTTTTTGACAGAACTAGAATCAAAGACATTGTTTTTCCAAGCATTTAGCTTTCTGTCCTTTGACAAGAACTGATATTTTCAGATTTTAGACTGTCATGTTTGGAAGTAGGTTCTCCCTAATGTGTTGTCAGGGTTGAAAGCTTCCCCACTAGAATCAAATCCAGGGTAACGACTACCAAAATCCAAATCTTCCTCAGCTTCCAATACTGATGAACAAAGTAAAGAAGGCTCTTTTTAAAAGGCACAGTGTGTGTATATATATACATACATATATATATAATTATAGACCTCAACCAGTTACTTCCACTCAGAAAAGAGACTTTGGGGTAATAATGCACAGTTCTATGAAAAATATCAGTTATTTGGTAAGGTTAAAAAGATAGAATATTAAGAAGAGTTAGGGAGAAATACAAAACAAAACATTTTTCTGCAAAGGGATAGAACCAGAGGAGCATTACCAGAGGTGCAGAAAGGCTCCCATCTGAGAAACAAATACAGAGACTTTTTGCTTGAAAAGATATACTGAAGAAAGGACTATGACAGAAATCTGAAAAAGAAAAAAGAACATCAATACTAAAGTGTAGAGAGATGGGAATTAGTTGTCTTTCTTTAAAATACGAGAATTAGGGGAAAATAAGTTATTGAGGAGCATAAGAGGGGCAAGAGAAATATTTACACACAACAGATTGTGGAAGTTGTATGTGGAAGTCTTTGCTGCAGGATGCCACAGAGGTCAAAAGCTTATGTGATTTCAAAATGCAATTATATAAATTAATAGTAGAAAGTATCCATTTTATAAAATTCATAGCAATTTTATAAATTGACGGTAGAAAAATTAATCAAGATCTATTAAACAACAAGATATTACCTCTGATCACAGTTAATTTTAAGCATTTAAATTATATGTTTAACCCAAAATATTGCTTGCTGTATGCTCCTCTATGGTCAGAGACAAACAGGAAACTCTACGATGCAGTTAAGTCACAGATAGGCTTTGTTTAGGTTAACTAAAATTACTTCAGACCAGCTAGTATACTCCCCTCAAAACTGAGGGTCTTAGCCAAGGAACAGCATCCCAAATGCTGAATTCTGACTCTTCTATTATGGATGAAGGCCATCCCTTTAACAGCAGTACTGGCAGAACACGCTGGCACCACGATTAACACCGCTGTGGCCATTAAAAGTAAAGCTAGCCAGCATCAGCTTCCATAACACAGAGTAACAATTCCCTGGCAAAGTTATGCCAAAAGCTCTTTCAGTCTGTGGATCGCAGCAAGCCAAGAATTCTCTACAATCCTCCCAAAGGTGAAACTCAGAATCTCACTCAAATCAGTTTCAGTCACTGGCCTCAAAACATGTCCCTTCCTACTTTATTCAAACTCCTTCTGACCACACACACACAAACACTTCAACAGATTGAGCTTGCATCATTTTTTTTATTCCTTACATCAAGGACTGTTATTAACTTACAATAATGACAATTTATTTCTTTAAGTTGTAAGGCATCTTGGTACAGCTACTACAATTATTTTAGTCTGCTTTTTGTAATTAGTGTCTACTGAAAATAATTTGCCTGTAAACAATTAGCAGAGCACAACTGCAAAATCTCTGAAGATTTCCACAGGCTGCAATTCTACTGTAGTTACCACAGCTGTACGCAAGATACATCTCGAACTGGCGACATTACTACCGTTCGTGTTAACTGAAGATGTGTGGTCTTAGTGAAATGGCTGTTCTTTTGTTAATATAACTTACCAAATTACTTTTTAAGCAAGCATGTTATAAAAAGTATTTAATCAAAAAGCAAGATTTTTAATATTTAACCAGTACAAAATGGTTTTTGCATTTTGGAAAAACAATAACCAAAAACCAAAAAAAAAACCCCACCAAAACCCAAATGCCACTGTCATCCTTCTGCAGCAGTGTTATTCAGCTTGCTTCTCATAAGCAATTTTTCAAAATCAAAGCTGGACAGACTCTTGTGAGACAAACATACATATTACTAGAACAACTTGGTCTTTAACTACAGTATTTTGTTGTAGACAAGTGATAAGAGATCTTAGAATTATGAAGATATTTATAGTCCTATTCAGAAGGACAAGAGTACAGAAATAATTAAAAACATAAAATGAAAGAGGAAATTATTTTTGGCATATGTCATCTCCTTACATCTACTTATCTATACATGCTAAAGACACATAAAGACACACTAAGATGGGACACAGAGCACCACACAACTCAGCAGAGAACACCAAGCAATTCTGAAGACTTGAAATAGTCTCTGGAATTAAGCAGTTGGGAAGTCCCCAGGCTACTGTAATTTGTGCTGATGACAATCTGGCAGGCTAACCAGACTTTTTCCAGAGAAAGCTTCATGTCAAACCCTCTCAACTTGTTTAAGTGCAAGCTCTTCACAAAAATTATTCAGACCACTGGGCGCAAACACCTAGGCAGGGCCTCTCATTTTCAACAAAACAAATGGTAACAAGTCAGGAAGACTACAAACAATGTAAAATCACACATCTCTCTCTCTCTCTCCTGTTCGGAACAGATAAAAAAAAAAGTTGTCTAATTATTCCATAGCTAGTCAGCTGCATTTTTTTTTTTTTTTTTAATTCCCTCTAAAAGATTGAATTGCTTAATTTGCACACTTTCAAATGATGAAATGCTACAATTTCAGCAAAAATTGTAATGCTACGTTTGCCCAAAGTCTAAAAAAATATGAAATATTATTAAGTAAGCTGTCTTTTGCATGGCAAAAAGCTTTCCATCTTTGGTTTGTTTAGATCATGATGACCAATCAGCTGTCCAGGTGTCCCTGGTGAGTGTGTTGGAAACTAATGTACTGAAACCACAAGCTCTATATTGAATAATATTGAATAGGTTTGCAATTGTTGTAGGGGCAAGAAGTACATAATTGTAACAGTAGCCTGAGTAAAATGTCTATTTAGAAAGAGTATTTACATTAAAGACTTACAGGTATGTGGAAACACATGAAATGTCTTCTCTGTATAACACACTTGCTTAATTCTACAGTAATTGTATATAGTAGATTAAGAATAAAATGTTATTACAGTTTATTAATTTTTTTTATTCGATCTAAATAAATCTAGAGCTTTGTAGAAAAAAATAGCACGCATTTAAACTTATTTAGTTACAGGAATTAAAACACTGAATAAGTGGAAGCCTGGGAGAGATTGAGGATAATCATATTTGGAAGAGCACAGAAATTGTCCCAGTTTCTCTTTGTGCTCCCACTGTTCTCTAAGGCCAGACATCACCTTCTAATCCAAGTTTGGATCAAATTTTTGGCAATGATTGCATTTTGAGAGCACTTTTCATCTACAGCTGAGTTGCAGGGGATGTCAGCTCACCAGGAAGGTTGCCACCACTCTGAGCTGCTGAGGTGCTCGCTCAGCCTCTGGTGCAGAGGGGGACAGACAGAAGTGCCCTTCCAAGCTTGTCAGCACAGACCAACACTGACATCTGGTGCCAGCAGAGCCATTCTACACTGGGGCAAAAACCACAGCTCATGGAAGAGTTGTGAGATGGACACTAATAATAATGTTCGCTGCTGCTAAAATTAGGAATTCAGTATTTTTTTTGTGAGAACAGTATTAGCACTGTCTTCGCCAGGATGTGCAGAACTTGCACACTAGCAAAGCACAAGAGTTGTTTGTATTCCGAACGCAGGAGGTCAAATTGTGGCTGGCATGAGCTTGAACTTGCTACAACCACTACACACCCCATTTTGTGGGCTGGGGAGTCACCCTGCGCCAGGACTTTTGGCTACTTGCCCCAAACAAATTCCTCCTTGGCAACGGGGCATTGAGCCCAATCTGTATCAGTAAGTCTAGCACGGCTAGGGTTTGCGGTACAATTTTCACAGCTCCGGGTAATGTCCATTTTCTTGCAGGCCACAGCCTATCCCTACCAAGAATATCAAAGACAGGCTAACAAACCAGAGAGGATGATCCCAGTGGTAATCCAATGACTTTTTCCAACACTGTGAACAACCAATTACAACAGTCACTGTCTTAACTAATAAGGAACTAAACTTTTACACTGCACTTGGTTCTCCTAATAGCTGCTAGCTCAAATACATCTGTGAAAGATGCACAAACCTGCCACAATTACAAGCCAACCTCACTTTTCTCTCATGCAACTAGCCAACAGAGTGCTTTTTCCAAAGCGTAGCTGTTCACTGCATCAAAACGCTTTGCAACATGTTCTCATTCCCATAAGGCACTCTGCAGCCAGCAGACTTGTAATAATATTATTCGCAAGAACAGACTTGGAAAAAAAAAAATGGCTTTTTATTACTGCATCTTTGTGCCAGTGCAGACAGGATCCTAACTTACCAGATGTTTCTTATTTCTCTTTTTTCTCAACTGCACTTGGGCTTTTGGTATTCCTAGAATCTGAGGTTTTCAAACAAAGAGGTTTCTGTTACCTTAAGAAACTCAATTTAACACTGCCACAAAAATCTGTGACTATATGAGTAAAGCTTGATTGTGAGAAACATACCATGCCTCTATACAAAGTGAACACTTTGGGTAACTCTTGTAACCCAATCTCCTTAAAAAATATGGAAACAGTAATAAGCTCTGCAAGTTCCATGAATGGAAAAGCATTCATTATGGGAAGTTTTGAGGTTTTGGGAGTTGTGCTTATGGGGCTTTTTTTGCTTTGTTTTTGTTCTTTTTTTTTTAATTGAAATAGTTAAAAATACTGAAGGCCCAGAACTGTATAGGGCCCTATATTTTGCAGGGAAAAATACAGAAAACTATCGAGTATTTTGAACGCATGTGTAGGGAACGGAGTGCAACGGCATGACACAACTAATAAAATGAAGTACGCTTTGGTCAGTGCGAAGTGTTACAGATTTGTTTTCACTTCATCCTAACTGAGAAGGCAACATCTTTTTTTTTAAGCACCACAGCTACTTCAGCAGCTGTGTGACTGAAAATTTCGATTTTCTTCCCTGCAAAGATGCCAGTAGATTTCAGTTCTCTAATTCGTAACAAGCAGCGGCTTCTGTTATAAGAAAATATGAGCAGGTGTAAAAAGCACACGGTTTACAGAATCTTATTTTACTGACTGCTTTTGGAATTCAGTTTGTGGCCATTGCAAGAATAGTACTTGAATTATGGCTGGTCTCTAAGCCCTACATTAGAAGTTTGCATCACTTTTGAAAAATAACTGGCTCCAAGAATATGGAAACAAAGTGAAATTCTTATTCTTGGGATCATGGATAAGACAGAATGGAAGTCCCCACACCTACTGCAAAAGCTCACCATGCAGTTTGCAATTCAAAATAACATTACATTGCAGTGAAGACTCAATCTGTCCTCTTGGGTTTATTTTCTGTCCCACTTCTGGATTTTCATCATCTAACTAACAGCTTATTAAACCAGGATGGATCATTTGTTTTCTTATTTAATGACCTGCACTATAAACAGCTGGCTGCTTTACCACTTGTCTAACTACAAAATGTTGCAGTTGCTTGCTCAGTGCCAAAAAACCTAATCTTTTTTAATTATGCCTTTACATACTAACTGTTTATTGATTTTGATATCTTTAAATCTACTACTAAGTATAAACAATGAGAAATCAACAGGGGTAACCACGTTCCCTGTGATACAATCTTCTGGCATAGGGAAACAAAGCCTCCCTATGGTTTCAAAACATTGCATGACCATGAATAATAAAACACTGAGCTACAAATTAGCATTTGTTTTTATATTCCTGAAAACTCACATACATTTTCTCTTCTGCCAGCATGTGTGGAAATACAGGACACACCGTTACACAATTTTAGCTTCGGGCATGGTCTCTCCAAGGTAAATAGTATCATGTCTGACTGTAAGATGTCCATGTGATCATTCCTGACTTCTTTAAGGTCTCATTCGTGTTGCCTTCTTTTTCTCCTTTTCCCACTCTTCCCACAGCTAGGACCACAGGGATTCCTGGTAGGTCCTTACAAACCCAGGTCTCTGGAAAACAGAGGTCTGTTGGGGCCTAATACTCAATTGTCTTCAGACTGCAAAAAAACAACTAGAAAAAGTACAGTCTCTAGTACAAGAGCTAAAAATTTAATGTATGCTAAATCGATCCTGTGTGCAACATCTGTATCTTTGAAGAATTCCCATTCATGGAAGCTATCCAAGCCTGCTTCTTCTGCAAGCCCTTCTCATCGCAGTAACTATAACACACACTCAACTAGTGTAATAAATACTTGTTCACTCATCTCCTATCCCCTTCTTAAGTCTGCTACAATACAAAAGGCTGCTCTCTTACCAATGGCGCTTGCACTAAATTGTCAGTACTCTGCGACCTTTCCTATCCAGCCCAGCTTGGATGCACCAAGCATCCTTCGCAGGCTGGGCCGGTGGGGTCTGAACCCCACCATACCAGCCACCCTGCAGCTGGCACCCTCACCAACAGCTACAGCAAAGGTGACAGCCATGGGGACAGCCCTAGGAAACTGCCATTTTCACCAACACACGTTTGTTCCCCGGGCAGAGGCACAATTCCAGAGCAAAACTTTTGCCCTTCCTATTCGTCAACGGCATGAAGGCCTCGCCAAGGCAAGGTCCAGGTTTCCCCTGCCATCAGCCAGAACTCCTCACAGGCACTGTGAAAGCTGCTGCTCGCTCTGTAGTCTCTGCAGCGATACAGCTGACTTCTGAATAAGAAGTTATTAAACAAGATGCAGAAGTGGTGCCTAAAAATGTTTATAGGAACCATAATAAGCATCCTGAGACCAAATTCAGTCTACTGCGCTTATTTTTCAAGCAGTTTTACCAATTTCAGTTAAATCTGAACTCTACAGAAACAACAAAGTTGTTGGTTTTCCGTGGATTTCACTGGGATATGATTTTAGCCTGAGATGTAACACTTCTGTATCATTGTTCCAACCATAAAAATGTGTGTGAAACTGTTCCACACGTTAATGTGTGTGAAAACGTACACATTAATTTCTCAGCATTCTAGATGTGTTTTAGAGCAAGACACCTCCAGCTGTCTACACAGCAGGTTACCCAGCTCTCAAACTCCAAGAACCGCTCCGAGTGCTTTTAAACCAAGCTTGTAGGCATTTCCAGAAGCCTCTAGCTGGCTTACGACTCTGCCTGAAGTTTGTGCTTTGGGCAGGCAGGAATTTCAGACCAAGCCTCCAAGTGTGGAGGCCTGAAATGCCCTCTGATACCATGGTGATCATAGAGAACACCCAAACTCAAACCCAGTCACACTGCCTTCGGAAGTTAACTGTATGCAGTTTTCCTTGTACCTCACTATCTGTATCACCTACCTTGCTCAGCCTTATTTATAAGTTAGGTTCTCAAATTTTGTTTCTAGAGCTTTCCTGATTCCTTACTTAGCAACCACATAGCAGCAGCCATTTTCGCTTTGGCTAATTATTGAAAACAGATCCTAAGAATGAAGAGATATGCACCTCCAAAGCATTCTCTCAATAGACTCCCGATTCCTGGATGCACATCAGTTCAAGGGTAACTTGTTACAAATGCATGTAAACCTAACAAGAGATTACCAGGGGAAACCACGAGTCTGCTGCCCTTGCAAGCTTCACACCCTTAAATCAGAGGCATAGCATGCCTGCCAATGTATTTTAAAAAAAAAAGGCACCTTTATACTTGCAAAAAAAAAAAAAAAAACAGAAGAAACAGATTTTTTTTCCCTGCTTATGTTCAAATAATAATAAAAAAAAAAATCCTTGCAGCTGCTTCAAGTAGTTTGGGAAATGTAATAGCTGCAGAGACTTTTCTTGTTACTTTCCATGAAAATAGGTGGGCTGGCGGTGGCAATGTACATGTCACCTCATTGCTGATAGCAATGGAAAAATCATCTGCTGTGCGAGAGGTGTATTGAGTAGTAAGCTGCACGGTGGGGATGAAAGTCTGGAGTGTATCTATGCTTGGAAAGCTTTATTACATCCATATGAACATAATGACATGCAGAGAATAGCTAGGGTTGTCCTAGGTTTGACTTCCTAGACTGTCAGAGAAAGTATTTTTCCTTACCTCTTTACAACTGCTGTTTCTGAAAATAAATGGATTTCTAAAACTCTTCAAGATAGAAGACAACTCTAGATTTTCTGCCACTACCATTCATGCATTCCTCCTGCTTTACTCCCTGACATTTGACAAAGAAGCCTGAAAAAAAAGGGTTTGAGTTTCATGTGGTATCTGTTGCAGAATGTAAAAATCTAGTAAACAATGGATTTTTTCCTTATTTGAACCATATGTGTTCTGCTCTGTAATATACCACAGATGGTACTTTTCTTGTTACATAGATGTAGCGTCCACTAGTTTTAAGGAGTTATATGTGTGTGTTTTATAAGGGAACAATATAATACAATATAATAATTCATGCAAATATCTTTAAAACCAACTTGAAAGGTAGTTTATAAATTATAGGGAAGCACAAAGATACCTGGCACTGATGTGTACACAGAAGGGCCATTAAGGACAACAGAACAGCTATTTGACCACAGCAAGACAAGGCCAGTCAAGTTCAGTTGCTGATTCTTTTCGAGCATACTCAACATTAGTAAGTGTTCAGAGAAACAGTTCCACTTCTATTTTCCACATTAATTACTAGGCTGTTGACAATTCTTTGGTTTCCATTTAGAGCTTGCTCAAAAAAAAAAAAAAAAAAAAAAAAAAAAAAAAAGAAAAAAAGAAAAGAAAAAAAATCAAGCATACACTTTAACACCTGTAAAAATACTGCAATTAATGGATGCCTAGGAGAGTGGGTCAGAAGAGAATATTTGAACACAGATAAAAGACATATCCTTTGGCCACAATAGATTTTTTTTTTTTATTAGATACATATTTGAGGTCCTTTATTCAAATCCAGCCAAGAGTTTGAAAGAGGCTTTAGACTAAAAATTGATCAACTGGGTATTAGGAGATCTATGTGGTTCCTCTGATGTAGGATTAAATGAATTCAGGGTGTAGATATATTTCAGAGAGGTACTACTTAGAAGCACATTGTTGTTAAAAAAAAAATATTTTATTTACAAATATAAAAGGAAAGATTTTTGAGAACTGGATTAAATTTCTGTGGCCATCAGATATTAGAAAGCAATAACAACAGAAGACCCTACCTATTGCAACAGCAGTCACCACTACTGTGTGTTTTGAGGGAATTTTTAAAACATTGTGTCTTTCTATAAGGGATTTCAAATCCAACATGCAACACAAGCACAGATGCATTTTGATAGTTTAAAAGAGTAACAGCACACATTCATGCACTCCAGTGACCATTTGATTTACTTCATTTTTTAAAATCTAAACATATCTCTGCAAACTTAACAATTTTACTTACCAGTTTTCAGAGAAAAAAATATTCATTTTCATGCCTGAAGACAGGTGAGAATTTAGAGACTGATTCTTGATGCTCCTTAATCTATGCAGTTAAGAAAAATTGTGATCAAAGTTCAGTTAATGAATGACATCAATAATTCTCCTCTGTGAATACATACTTACTTCACTGCTGGTCTCCTACAAACAATGGAGAGTTTCAAATACGTGGATGAACTATGCTATCACAGGAAGTTAAAAGAAGAGTTGTTAAGCTTGCTTTGACATCGCAGTCCAGGCTGAGAAAAACAGGTAAGGTCTACTACCTTATACTAGAATTAGGGAAAACTATTTATCCATGTTTCCCATATCTTACCTACACATGTGCTTTCTCAAATGTATATCAGAGAACTTTCACTTTGAAAGTGAATAACATAGATTAAAATTTCACCTCCATATCATTTTATGCTGCCTTGAAAAAGCACCTACAGAACAAGCTGAATTATACAAATTACTTTTAAGCAAAACAACAGAAGTGATTTGTCAGTCAGGTAAATAAATTCATAATTTTACCACTACTAGACCCTAGTAAAACAGCTCAGCTTCACTGAGAATCAAAAAAGAAATCCAATCCAGATTAAGAAATATTACTTTAACTAGCAAATACTACTGGTCTATTATGTTTCTATAAGAATTCTCTTGTAGATTATTGGGCTGCTTGTAAAAACAAAACTTCAAAGAGCTTCAACATATGGTTTGCAGATCAGATAGTTCACAGCTTTGTAGTTAGGTCTTTTGTTTTGATTTTAAGAAACAACTTCTACTGCATATACCACATTTATTAATGGGCATAGACCTAACCATCTGGTGTGTAAGGACAGTTTAATTTTTTAACCCGTATTTAGCCCAGTTGATATGTTACCATTTTTCTGCTGTCAATTTATGAAGCTTTCATTAAAATGTCAATCACTCACACAGCTTACAAAGCTTAAGATAGCAGAAGAATTCACCAAACTGAGTTGGGGAAAAAATACATAGTTACTGTAGTCATGGTAATCACTGCCCTGGAACAAGTTCAGCTTTTTTTTTTTTTTTAATTAAAGGAAATCAGAGAAGTCAAGTCCACAAAAGACAGATAATTCTTTCCATTCTTCTCACACAAGTGCAAACCCTGAGTAACAACTGAGAGGGAATGTAATCAACGGTTCTAGTACTTAAAAACAAAGAATTCTGGAGAGTAACTTCTGAGACCTTTATATATGCATCTAAGTAGAATCTCATGCAGTAGAAGTTACCAGTGCCCAATGTATTCCAGTAGGACGAAAAGTTTACATAGATAAGCAGTTGTCCATATAAATTTCCTTGTGTAACCGAAAATCAGCACAGATAGATCCTTTGTAGCAGATATCACAAATGGCTGTAAAATTTAAGAAATCCAGGGGGCTTTTTGTTTTTTCTCATACTATAGAATTTCATCTCCTTTCCATCATTGCCAGTTAATTAGCTGGGAGTACAGAAAGCAATACAAATACTAGTTTCATAAAATATTAGTCATTGTTCCTGGATAGAGTTGCAAAGTTTTACTGTACAAAAGAACTCATAATTGATCTGCATTTGTGGCTAAAAATCTAACATTAACACCTCACATAACCAAGTCCAAAAAGACCCACAGGTGTCTGGCACACTAAGGCACAGCTAATACAGCATTCATCTCACGTCAAAAACAATACTTTCACATACTAGGAAGTTCAACTTACATTTCAGAAAATACTTCTTCATATGATTCATACTTCTTCATATTTCTTCTTGGCGCTTCCACAGAGCTAAGTCCTATTAATTATTGACTTTCTTGGACTAGCTTGTGGCAAGACTTATCAAAACTTAACTCCTACTACATTTTAAAGCTCCATAGCTGCTCCAGAGGTGACTTCTTAGTGCAATTAATATTTTTAAAATGTGAATAGTTTATCTGTCTGAAATTGCCTACTTATTAGAAAGAGATAATAATTTCCAACGGCAGAAACCTAGGCTTTGCTGGTAGGTTTTGTCAGAGAAAATTCTATCATGAGAGCACTATATGTTGTTTCAATTTCAAAAAGGGTTGTAAGCACAACCAGATGGAGAGATCTACTAGAAACTTGTTATTTTTCCTTGTGAAAAAAACATTTATTGTGGTGGCAGTTTAGCATTCAGTTACCCAGCAGTAATATCTATTACCCAGGTAAATCTATTTTTGTGAGGAAATGGTCCTGCAATACACTTCTGTAAAGTGCCAGTACTAGGCATCAGTGCAACTCTGAGCTCAATAGCAGATTCATCATAAGCAAGGGTAAAATAGTTGTGTTAACACCGAGCATGCAATAAAACTACCTAGCAAGTACTCAAAATTACAGTCATAAAATGGCAAAGGGAGATAGCACAGTAGGTGAAATGTGAAGAAATATAAGCACCTCTGCTAAGCACAGGCTAGTGTTGGCATACTAAAGAAAGATTTACAGGAGGACAGACATAAATCCAAGAAAATTCTTTCCATTGATCCAGATGTGAACTTTCACAAAGGCTTGAAATCAATGGGGAAATAAAGTTCTTGCTGATTGTCCCGGTTTCAGCAGGGATGGAGTTAATTCTTCTCTCAGTCGCCGGTGTGTTTTGGATTTTGTGTGTGAAGAATGTTGATAAAAACACTCTGATGATATGAGTTGTTGTTAATGAGACCAAGGACACTGTCTGGCTTTCCAAGTCTCGTTAAAGTCTCGTTAACGTGCAGATGCAGGAAGCTGGGAGAAAGTCAGACAGAATAATTGACCCAAACTGGCCAAAGAGAGTATTCCTTGCCATAATCCTCATGCTCAGTATGTAAGTGGGGGTTGCCATGGGAGTGGGCATCCATTCGGGCACCCTTGGCATCCTATTCTTCTCTCTCGCTTGCTGGCATCGTTCCCTCTACCTTGCTGACTTGCCCTACCCCACCTTTTGCTTGCTGCTCGGTGTCATTTCTGTGATCGCTGCTCAGGCTGTGTTGGTCATTCGGACATTGGGTGGTGAGAAATCGTACGCTGTTCATCTTGTATATTTTGTATATATTAATATCCTTATATTGTTATTTTTGTAGTTTTTAGTATTTTAGTAAACTGTTTTTATGTCAACACACGAATTTTCCTTTCTTCCCAATTTCTCTCCCCCGTCTCACTGGGTAGGGGGAGGGTGAATGAGAAATGGTGTGGTGATCCAGGCTAAACCACAACGCTGATTTACAAAGCAGTGGCAGCTGCTATGCTGTATACCTGGTCAATGCAGTTCCAAGAAGTATCAATGAAGTGCAGAATTTAATTTTGGGGCATTTTTCGTTGACTGACAAGAGCTTTAGATGGCTCCTGGATTTCTTTTTACAGCATTAAAACCAGTTTGACATAATCTCTGGAATATCTACTAGTGTTTATCCAGTTTTATTCTCCTCCTGTAGTTTTATAGCCCCTATGAAGGGGTGGGGGGAACAACAAAACCAACTTTCCATTCCCTCACAACAAAGCTTTTCCAAATTTTGTCTGCTGTGCTTCAAATCTATCCAAATGATTTGTGAAAGAACTTTGAAACAGGGTGAAACTGTGCCTCAGCACTAAGTTATTGTTACTTGCAGCAAGGTAAATCAACTCTAGTTTGAAAATAAACCCTCAAACAGAGCCAAGAAGCTGAGTATACAGAACAGAAAGGCAAAATACTCTACAATAGCTCATTAAAGTGTTTGAAAATCTTTTTTCATTTTAATGTCTTGGAAAGCTGCTGGTATGTATCCAACCAAATTTTGCTTGTACGTCTATGAAGCTGATGAAGGTTAAAGCTTCGGTGTGTGAACACTTTAAAAACTGTTGGACTGTTGGTCGCTTGGAAACTTCATGTATAGGGTCCATCAGGCTCTAAAAACCTTTATGACATGAGCAGACTTCCTTTATTGTCTTATTTGCAAAAAAAAAAAAGAAAAAAAAAAAAAAATCAACGGAATAGCAAGGAAAAAAATTGAAAGCCACAAACTAAGGTACATAGTTGAAGCCCAAATTTAAGATGTTTACTCAAAAAGGTATCACTAGTTCTATGGTAAAACACATTTAAAGAAAAGCCAGCAGGTCGAGGAAGGTGATTCTCCCCCTCTACTCTGCCCTGGTGAGACCCCACCTGGAGTACTGTGTCCAGTTCTGGAGCCCCCAACATAAGAAGGACATGGACCAGTTGAAAAGGGTCCAGAGGAGGCCACAAAGATGAAAGAGGGCTGGAGCACCTTTCCTATGAGGACAGGATGAGAGAGTTGGGGCTGTTCAGCCTGGAGAAGAGGAGGCTCCAGGGAGACCTGATAGCGGTCTTCCAGTACCTCAAGGGGGCCTACAGGAAAGAGAGGAAAAACCCTTCAGCAGGGCCTATTGTGACAGAACAAGGGGTAATGATTTTAAAATAGAGTGAGGTAGATTCAGATTAGATATAAGGCAAATTTTTTTTTATAATAAGGGTGTTGAAGCACTGGCACAGGTTTCCCAGAGAGGTGGTGGATGCCCAATCCCTGGAAATATTCAAGGCCAGGTTGGACGGGGCTCTGAGCAACCTGATGTGGTTGGAGATGTCCATGCTCCTTGCAGGGGGGTTGGACTAGATGACCGTTGAAGGTCCCTTCCAATCCAAACCATTCTATGATTCTATAAAAGAATGCACCTTCTCTTCAGTGATGTATGGGCTGAACTGCAGATTACTCCTGCAATTTTTTAACAAGTGAATAGATATGTGACAAGTGTGGTGGGCTGCCATATATGGCATATATTAAAAAAGAACACTTCACGGAAATCCCAATATTATGAGACCATCCTAATTTTTTTTTCATTCAAACTTTCAAGAGGAAACAATATAGTAAAATCATTGTACCAGTTTTCTGTTAGTCCCAGTGTTCTTTCTGAGAAAGCTGTTCAGCTCTGGCATTACAGAAAATAAACTGAAAAAAATTCAGAGAAAAAAACAAGACCAAATTAACTAAGTGAAGGTTTATAGAGGTAAAATCAAAGTATGTCTAAGGCTTCTGACAAGAGAAACCAAGGAAGCAAGCAGAATATGACAGTCTGAAAATATGAAAGATTTACATATTGAAGGGGAAATGGTAATCAGAAAACACTAGTTAAAACACTAAAGTTCAGAGGTACACATGCTTCCTAATAATGAAACAGAGGGATTTCACTGTTAGCTGATATAGCTCCTTCTGCTGGTAAAACTACTTAAAGCCGTCTTCTTTAACAAAAAGCAAAACCACACTAATGTTGACAAAACACAAGATGTGTCATGGACCCTACAATTCTACACTTTGCAAGGAAGCAGGCTATGACTTACAATACGTAGTGCTCAAGTCTGACTTGAAAGAGATCTTTGGAGGCTGGTTCTGAAGGAAAGAACAGTTCAATTATTAAGTTAACCTTGTTTTCACATGCCTGATCTTTTACAAACCCATGGCAAAGTTTCGATTCACATTTGAGCTGAGAGTTTTGTTGGAACCATAAGTGGGATTACAAAACCAGAAGCAGATTTTCAGCTGTAATACCACAGCTTTTGCCACTGAATACATTGTGGATGGAAAGAGCTGTAATAAATAGCACAGAATGTTCCAAAGGCTGGTAGAGACGAAAAATGTTGGCGTTTTGGGGTTGTTTTTTTTAATCCTGCTTGGACTAAGTGTTGTAAGCACACACAAAAATGTGAGCAAGTCGCAGCTGATTCAGATATTCAGTAGCTTTCAACTCCAAACTGAAATGCAATAGATTTTTGTTAAATGTTTTATCCACATTTATTCAGAACTCTGAAGCAAAGGCAACTTCCCTTCTGTAACTGAAGCAACGGGAACCAATCACAGTGGGATAGATAGTATACAGAGCTAAGATACAGTCTGATAATTTTCATATAAAATATTTTAAGATAGAAGATAAATTATTCAAAAATTCTCTGGAAAAAAGAGTAACTCCATGCTGAGAAAGAAAGGGAGACATCGCCAGTTGTCCTCATCACCACTTCCAGACATCTGCAGGAAGTCAAGTCTTCAATATTTGGAAGTTCTCCAGCTCTAGGACTTGGTCACTCCCATTTTCATTACCTGATAGCATTGTTTGAGATGCCACAGATTTCCAGTGTCTCTTCAAGGAGGCTTAAAAGATAAATGCCCCAGCACTCTTCTCAAAGACTTAGGCAGACTGACAATAAATAGCGCTCCATGCTGCAAAAATAGTGATCTTCAAATTTTATATATTTATATATATATAATAACTATAACACATATAAATAAAAATTCCATTAACCAGATAAAACTTGGATTATGTATTGCTACCTCTGCTTTGCAGTTGTGTTTCTAAAGCAGAAACTGTAACTAGAAGATTAGAAGAGTTACGGAAAAACTGACCTTTCAGCTGAAAAAAAATCCATTGGCTTATTTTAGAAACTATTTAACTGGCAGCTGCTACACTTGGCCTTTTATCTGTTCCACAGCATAAGCTCTGACAGTCTAACACACTCTTTCTTTCTCTCACTGCTGGCCAGTTCAAAGTGTGCATTTTCCAGTGACTATGTAATTCTGTTTTGGACTGATGTCATGGCTGCCACTCCAGCAGACCCATTAAAAATATTAAACATACACATCTAGAACTTAAGCTGTTATCCAAACCAGAAACATGACTGCAGAAGCAAGCTACACCACCTTATAAATGGGGTTTGTTATAGAGCATCTGTTTTACCGAGAAATGCTATAGATTCTTAACAACTAAAAGTACACACAGTATACGAGCATTTAAGCTCCAGAAAAACAACACTGTGCAGCTTTATAAGAATATCAGATTCTCCCCCAAACTTTCTGTGATTGCAAGAATAGCTATAAAAATATAACCAACTGATGCAACTCTAATACCTCACAAAAGCACTATTCTACTGACGTTCTCTCATACAGTTCTATTTTAATCCAGTATAACACAAGATCAAGAAGTGACAAGGCTGCTGCTAAAAAAAAAAAAGCTTAATAAGGCGTCAAACTAGGACTAAAATACACTAGAAAATTCAGTATTTTAAACTGGAATCTCTTAAGGAATGCTGCACAGGAAGGGAAGAAAAATTAAAAGCAATTAAAAAGCGTACTTGATGATACTGGTCAAAAGACAAGTTGCTAAAAATCCATTTTTATGGACAAAACACTAATTTCATAGCACCTGCATATTTGAGAAAAGATGGACAAAAATAACTCAAAGGCATGCTTTGGCAAGTGCTTAGTGAATATGCTTCCCTTCCTCTTAACTCAAAAAAAACGATGCCATAGACATGAGGTTCTGCACTTTGTCATAGCTAGGCCAGGTAACAGATGACTACGGAAGAGCTTTAGTTTAGATTTATGAATCACAAGACTAGTAGAACTTCTGTAAAAGACAATTGCATACGTGGTACTAAAACAAGATGCAATTGCTACAAATTCTAGAAAAAAAACATTTATTAAAGCTATTTCTGTCAATGGTCTTGCCTAAACATACCCCGACCTACATAAGCGTAGGCGACACAAGCTAATTCCTGTGGCTGTAGCAGTGCAGAAGTCAGCAGGGTTAACTGTTCATCTAGTTTTCCTCAGAATGCAGAGTACACCAGCTCAAGCAAAAGCAAGTGACAGGTTAAAGAAAAATCCACCATTCGCTACCAATGCACAGAGGCATCAACAGCTGCTGCTGAGGAACTACAAACTCCCCAGTCTGACAACGAAAAGCTGCCTGAGTCAGCGACAGAAAATGCATCAGAAGTTCATTGTTTCTGAACTGATCATGGTTACGTAGTGGCTAGTAATGACGAAAATCATTACAAGAAAACAAAAGCCAAAAATTTACATTTTCATGTAGAAATATTTCATGATCTCATTAGCTAAGTCAGCAACCGGCATCTGGAACACCTGGAGAGGGAATAGCAGGACACCTGACATGTCAGAACAGATTGCTGATGCAGCTTTAATGCAGGTAGTTCGTAAACATATCAGTCAAAGGATTCTAATGAGCAATGAAAAGGAAGAGAGATCTTGAAAAAAAAAAAAAACCACAATGTATCAACTCATCTTTGGTTTTGTTAACATAAACTTTAAATATTTATGGCTGACTTTTACTGTACAAACAAATCAAGCTATCTGTAAGTCAACTTTCTGACAGAAAGTTTTTCAAAAGAGGTTTGAAACATACCAGTACTGATTTGCCTAGGAGTAGGAGCTTGCCACATACCTTCTCTTCCCATCCATCTCAAACAAGTTAGGCAAAAATAGTAGTGAACAGAGTAGCAAAAACTTTTCTTTCACTGCAGCCACGTACAAAACCAATCCCCTTTATCTACTGCAGTGATGTACACAATGGCAGTAGAGTAGTCAGAAAATAACCAGACAGCAGACGTGAAGGTACTAGCAAACACAGATGATTTGCTACTCTGGTTGTATCTATCTTTGGGGAGAGATGGACTAGTATAACACTTTCTTAGATCTATTCTATGATTCTATCTATCTTCTTAGAAGCACACCTACTTGTGATGCCAACCGTATACGTCACACGCCTGACCAACCTTTAAGAAAAGAAGACAGTAACCTGATTACTCCAGGTGCCAACAAAGCCCCCCTTGAAGCAAAGTATCATTGCCTACTGCAAGTGCTGGTAACACATACTTTTTGTGTACCACGGGCTGACGAATCCTCATTGTTACATGGCCCTGATATCCGTAAGGGAAGGGGGAAAGCTTCACAGATCCAGAGAGCTGTTTAAACTACAGAGCAAACTTTTCTGAATTATTGCCAGTAAGTGCATTAAAGGGAGAATATTCCAATGCCATAATGCAAACTACTCTGTTTTCCTTCAGCCTCCCATCTCCTTTTCCTCCATCTTCTTCCTTCAGGAAGAAAAAAGGTGGTGACTAAGTCGTGCTTTCTGATACTTAGGATTGAACTTGTTCTGGTCACTTCCCGGAGAAAAACTACACCAATGTACAAAGCCTGTGACCTGACACAGGCAGAACACACACAAATCAAAGTGATCTAATTACACTTCTAAAGCAACACGTCAAAGCAAGGATATCCTAAAACTGTGAAGACTGCATTTACGCTGTTGTCTATTACATCGTCCTAAAACTGTAATGAATTTTTTTTTTAAAAAAAAAGAAACCTTCACAGAGCTATTCTTAACTTAATAAATATGAGAATATCACTGTGATTTTTCTTCTGCTTTTGGGGATTTTTTGTTTGTTTGTTTTGGCATGAATAATTTAACCTCTACAGTTCAGATGCCACAGTATCTTGGAGTTTAAAAAGTTTATTGATTAGACTTCAATAATTAATCTTATTTCTGCATATTCTAGAGGAAAAAAAAATCTCTCTAAAGAACTAATAAACCAAACAAGAGGAAACTTCAGTTTCCTGATGAAGAGGTTTACTACCTGCCTGACACATGCCAGTGACTAACAGAGCACGACACTGACTGATAACAGCACCTGACTTCTCCAGTTGTCCCTGTACAGGTACTGCTGGAAGACTTTGTTATTTATCTCATTTACAAACTGAGTAGCTTCACTGATATTAGTAAAATAAAAAAGAAAGAACATCTCTGAATCGGGAATTCTGAGTAACCTGTAAAGTTAAGGCACAGTTTGAGCTGAAATTATCAAGTACATCACATGACAAATTCCATCCTCAACGTTATTAACCAGGAAACATTCAGTATTTTGTGCAATAGAAAGGAAAGTGAGTGCTGATAGACATTTCTAGAGGAGTGCCAAAAAAAACCAAAAACGAGGGAAGATTTGGCGATGAGCCATGTGTATTCTGCCTTTCCACTCTTGACAAATGCTATTGCCACTTCTTCTCCAAAGTAGTAGCCAATCTTCCAGCACTTCCAGACAGCAAAGAATAAAGTGGAGTTACTGCTGGGCTGTTATTTCCACCCAGGGGTGTGTGCTGAGCAGGTACACTGGAGACAGTCACAGTACGATAAACACCTTACAGATTACAAAAAGCTGCCCATTATGTGTCACCCATAACAAAATGGCTAGAAACTGGAGAGAACCCACACACTAACTGGATAAAGCAGCACACAGATCTTTGTTTTCTTTGTTAACTTACCAGCTGTTTGTTATTAAAAACCAGACCCTAGGACACACAGTGAAGCCATTTGGGGCCCATTAACCAAAGGCACAAACATAGACAAGAGCCAAGAAAGTACAGATTTTTTAGAGATTAAGCTCAAACAATCAGCTAGATGACTGGTTTTCAGTATTCTTTTTTTAGAAGTCAGTCCAAGTTAAGTTTGCAAGAAACAACAACCAAATAAAACAAAAAAACTGAACAGAATTCACTATGGGGACAAGGAGATGTGTTCCATCAGCACATTCAGCATCTCTCAACTACCTCATGGTAGTTTCACAATACAGAAAAATAGCTTGTAGTTAGAAGGAAGGGTTTCAATATAAAAATATTACTACCCTTATGAACACTGAAAATGTTGTTTAAAAAGCATGAGAGATAATGTGTGCTTAGTTTACTAAAAACAAAAAAAAAAAGAATGAGGAAATAAAAATTATTTTTAATCTCACTTTTAAGAACACAATGATGGACCAATTATCCTGTCACCAACAATGGCCAACAGCAGGTGTCAGGAGAAAATCACATGCACAGGTCAAACCTATACTGATACTTGCCTGCTCTCTAGCCATCTGAGCCAGAGCTAGTCCCTGTGTGTAAAAAAATATATATATATAGTATTCTGTATTTTATTTGGGCAGCTTTGAACCAAAACCAATTTAAATATCAGCTAAAATGATCATTCTTAAAGGCCAAATAAGACATCTATTTTCAATAAGTTTCTCAGGAACATAAAACAAAGCCGTTCTTTTAGGTATCCAATACTTGTGTATCCTTTTTAAAATGCCACATTTTCAGAAAGAAGCATAGGCAATTAAAGGAAAATAATCACACTCCTGACCAAGGCTAGATGGAAGCAACAATGCAAAATATTTGTATTAAGAGTATTTTGCTGGAAAATCTCAAATCTCTCTACAAAAAAATAAGACATTTGGTGCTCATATATAGAGTCTATGAACTGCAAAATTATCTAAATAGTTAGTGAAAAGCAGTGCAACATGAAAAAAAAAGCAACGTCATGAGGATAGCTGTGCAGTATACTGGGTTGCTCCTCCTGAAATGTCTATACTTTCTCTTCTGTATGTTTGCTTGCAAGCATATCCCATAAAACTGCCTTTACAACTGAACTAATCTGAAGTTTGCAATGTACAAATTACTGTTGTTATCAATTTGCCTCCTGAATCCACTTGTTCTAGCATTACTGCTGTTATTCTGCAGGTGTAAATCCAGTTTACAGGATTTCAGTTACTCCCATCCCCAGTTCTTAGGGAATCAACTCCAGTATCAATGCCAGTCATACATCACAATTTACACTGCTAACTGCTGCATCCTGCAGAGAAGTCAAAAGAGCTATGTGGGGGGATCAACAATATTTACAAATACCAAAGCCCTACACAAAAGTTGAACACAAAATAGACAAAAATGAACATTTCTATCCCTATTTGTAACCTTAAATTTTAAAGCCTAGTTCTCAGAATAGGCCGATCATGTATATTTCCCAGTGAAGACAGGTAGTTGTGAACAAACTCAGAATTGGGAAGAAAAGTGTAACTTGATATGGCATTACATTAAGTCCTTGGAAGATGCTGGCTTTGTCCTATTCAATATAGGAAGGTATTCTGTAGGAGTCTGAATTATGCAAAATAAGCAGAAAACTTTGTTTTCTAAAAAATATTCAAATGTTTATACTCATTTTCAAATAAGATCTCAGAAAAAAAAAAAAAACCCAGAAAACAATGAAATTCCCCCTCTACTGTTACAGTCAGAAATGCCTATTTTGTGGTATAGCTAAAACATCAGGACACCTCCTTGAATGGGAATACAAGTCTTCTCATTTTTCTTACTAAAAGCTCATATATTATTTTGATTAATAAAGTGTCACAGTTTTGCTTGGCTGGTCTAACAACATGATGGAATGCTTTTTCTGCTATAACTAGAAAAAACGTTATTCCCATTCAGCGGATGAATTATGACTTTGCTTTCCTCTGAAGAATTGGCTTTGAAATGGATTTAGGCAACACCTTAAAAATAATGAGGGCTGGATACTTTTACTCTCTGGGAGGGTCCGTTCTACTTGACGTCACTGAGTAAACACCGGAAATGGAATCAGGCTTTAAGATGCTCAAAATAACTAAAGCTAAAATATTAAAGAACAGTTTATATGCCCAAGTAATCTATGTGTAGAATACTGGCAAACTACAAGTTTTGCCACTCAGAGGAGGTGAGATATGTAAAAATTTATGTAGATTAGAAATACCTTTACAGAATACATGTTATTAAAATATATAGCAGTTTGATGTTTCTTTTTTCAGTCCACAAATAGTCATCATTATCATTCACAAAACAACAAAAGGAACATAACAGATTCACAGCTAGAGAACTACAACTACTGAATGTCATTCCTGTTAAAGGCTACTGTCTCTCTTTCACCTCAGAAGTACTTAACATAGGAAATGCAGAGTAACGCACACCTGGAATGAGACAGTTTATTTAGGATGAGACATAGGCTTTGCCTTTCTCCTACCTAAACACCATACACTTTAAAATTTGAATGTTTTGGCACTTATGTCTCAGTACAGAGGAAGTGACACACTTCTCCAAGTAAAATGTTTTGTCTTGGAGAAGTAATCTTTCCAAGTCTCAGCTGTACTCCTAATGGCTGAATGGAAACACGTACAATTCAGGCCTCTCCATAGGTTTTGGCTGGTGCTTCAGATATTAGGGTATTTTTACTTCTCCTAAAATTAAATCCATAGTCTCAAGACCCTTGGCTACACAATGTCTGTAGACTCCCCTCAAATTTGCTAAAATTGAGAACAGTATTGTGTGGAGAAGAATAAAAGGAATTGATTCAGGCTATGGAAGTCTGTCTTGAAGACCTCCTGCTTGAGCAGTCATAATTAGTATTTTCTTTCCTTTAAACAAAATATGATGTCACATTCTGCAAAGCAGATCCTGTGTTTGCCAGGGGACAAGCTCAACAGAAAAGTTAAACCTTTAGGCAAAAGGCAAGTTATTCCCAACATTCTTCTTAATTATCAAAAGCTCTGGAACTAAAGAGTATGGTGGGAAATGAGTTGAAGGACAGCATTATTTTCATGAAAGGGAGGTCGAACACTAAATAGCTCATTCAAAACAAAAATGCCGCTTTTTTTTTTTTCCTATTAACTGATCAACATAAATCTTACTTAACAGCTGGGTATGACTCATTAGGCTCCAGCCTTTTCTCTTGTCTATGCCAAAGCATCTGCCAGAGTGCGGGGAAGACAACTTAGGAGTTGACTTCATGTAAACTCATTCAATCACGGCTGTCCTCTGAATCCACAAACAGGAGCTGGCACAAAGAAAGCAGGGGAATGTATTTTGAGACCATGTAAACAGACAAAGGTGAACTAAAACAACAGGGAACAGTATGATCTGATATTCCCTAATATATATCACAAGTGTACTCTTCCTAAAGCTCAAACACCCTAAAACCCGCCATGGTGACTATTTATTGAGCAACTAGCAGTGTCTGCACAGTGTATATTTAAACATATATCCTATTGCTGCACATAGTGTAACTTCCTCACGCTCACGTTCGGAGAGTTCATTTATTAAATGCGAGCATGTAACATAAGGTGCTCAGCAGTTAGTTCAGTGGAAAAAAATGATAAAAATTGTTCCTCTGTCTGCTTCTCCCTCAGCCTGCTGCCAGAACTCTGGGCAGCTGCCAAGCGGGAGCGTAAAGCAATCACTGAAGTTGATGATACTCTGTAAGGATCGCAGGAGACTGTCTCAGAGAAAGATGTAGGTGAGCAGAAACAAGGTTGCACACTCTTGACAGTAACACAGCAGTTGAACTAGCATCCATCTCTGCCTTAGCAACTCTAACTTAACAGTTTCAACAGGAACCAGGATTTCCAAGGCCTACCAAGACAAAAGAAAAATGAGAAAGCTGCACAGAAGTTAATCTTCTACCTCCTTTCTGTCTTCATTCATTTTTAGGGATTTCATATTAGTCCTCCTAGCCAAAGAGTGTTCAGCACCTTCCTTCCCTCCTCCTGTCTCCCTCATTTAGGCTTTTAACAAATGTAGACCACACAAAACTTTGGCTTTTGATTTTTCTTTTTCTTTTTTTTTTTTTTTTTTCCCTTTGCAAACAAGAAAACACTTGCCAAGGTTTGGGCAAACAGGTCTTCTCTGTCAATGTTAACCTAGTTACCTGAGAGAATATGCCTTACCAACATCATGTCTGCTCTTAGTTTTAGTTACTTTAACATATTTTAAACTAAATGTATGCATTTAAACTGAGTAACTTCAGAGGGAAACATTACTTAAGAAAATGCCAGTATTACCACATCCTCCCCAGACACACCCAAGGACCAGTTAGCTACAGCCGTACACAACTGTTCATCACAGGCACCTGAGCATCCATCACTTCCAGCTCCCACAGACAATCAGCATTTCCCCAGACTCTTCTCATATGCCTGTACCAGAGACAATTGTTTCTATCTACCTGATAGAAATATGCCTTATTTGACCTCACCCTTCTGGTGAAGAGATTTAGAAAATTCTGCATCCGTAATGTGTCCTTTTCCTCATTAATCATGATGCCAGTCTCTGCTATCTGCAAACTTTTGTAACATGCACTACAGGAATTACTAACCAACCAGCCATGCTCACCAAGTCAGCATAGCGTGCTTCAGCATTTATGAAGTTGCTCTCAAAGAACAGAAAGGCTTCAGTATCACATATAAATCAGAATCAGAATGGTTTGTGTTGGAAGGGACCTTAAAGACCATCCAGTTCCACCTGCCCTGCCCTGGGCAGGGACACCTTCCACTAGACCAGGTCGCCCAAAGCCCCATCTAACCTGACCAGGAACACTTCAGGGATGGGGCATCCACAACTTCTGTGGGCAACCTGTGCCAGTGCAATAACATGGAAAATATATTTGTTAAGAAGACGCGCCATGAGACAGTAACATTAACCCTAAGCAAAAAATAGGCCAAATCAATTCTAGATAAAAATCTAACTTAATACAAGAATGAGTTTCACATGAAATAATTTGAACTAAGTTACAATAAAAAATGCTCATCACGTGTCACTTTTGCATCAGAATTGAAGATGCAATTATGAAATTCACTTACAGTTTGACCTTCACACTTTAAAACTTGTTCTACATGCTTAGTAGACCAATTTTTAATGTAAACTTCTGTTTGAATACAATGTCATTTTATAGTTAAAATACAATTGCATTATTTTTTCACTGCATAATTCCCAGTCAGAACGTTTCCAGCACTTCCATTCGTAATTGAATGACCTAGTAAAAGCATCTGAAAACTGATGCCTTCCATATTATACTCAGGAAAAAAAGGCTGGCATCCACCCAGTCGGCATGACACTGCCACTGGCATGGGTCCTTTCCTAAAAAGGATTATCACCAAGCGCTCCATCAGTGAATTTCACTTTAGCTAAGCTGCATCATCCACAGGCAATATAGAAGTAAGCCTCTGTAAGCCTCCTTCTGTTCTCCCATTCAGGGTAAACAGTACCTACATCAGAAGTAATTTGTCCATTTGGATGGAATTGCAGCGTGGTTGCACATGCTTCTGTGATTACTCACTGCAAACTGAAAAGTGAGATGCTCATACTTTGTGCTGTAGTAAGATTGCTAGCGCAAAACCTTTGAGAGAGATATGAAGACCCTGACAGAAAGAGGCCTGTCTCTGCTCTCAGGAACACATTAATTTTGCTATCTGTGAAAGATTAGGCCGACAATTTCTGCTGTTTAATTTAAAAGTTCTCTTTTTTTCAGACTATATGTAACTTTATGGCTAATGAAGTGGGACACAACGGTGAAAACTAGGAATCCTGATTTCACCCACATAGCACAGGCAGTTGGCAGTACAGGATCTCTTTAACTGTCTCCACAGATTCTGAAAACTCTGGGCTAGTTACCATCCCCAGAAAAAAAATCAAGTGGAAGTAACATGGGTTTGACAGATGGACCACTCGGTGGATAAGGAGTTGGCTGGATGGCCTTTGAAGGTCCCTTCAAACCCTAACCATTCTATGATTCTATGATTCTAATTCAGTTTCATGCCCTTCTAGTCCTTTGTACTTTTGCTGATCCTCCACCCCAAATACAAACTGTTTCTTGGTGTGCTAATGACACTCCATAAACACCTTTTCTGTATCTTGACCTTAGTCTTCTCAGATCCTTTCACACAGGACACAGAGGAAAAGACATTCCTCATCATTAAGTCTCAGAAGTTTCAACCCAGGGCCTGCCTTTTCAGACTGTAATTATCATTTACAACATTCAGCATTGAACATTTGTCTTTCCGTCTTCTCCAAAAGCCTCAACTTTTTCCCCTCAAGTGTACTGTTAAGTTCAGGATCTTCTAAAAATTCCTGGTGCACTTAATGAGTCAGAAAGCTTTAACATCACAATAAGCTTTGTTCCCTCACTTATCATATGCTCTGTTCACCTACTGCCTTTTCAATATCATCTAAAGAAGAGACTTGACATTTCTATCTTCACACTATTTTGCTTCACTGTCTTGACTCCCCCCATATTTTTTATACATTGCTCCTCTTAGAATCATAGAATGGTTTGGGTTGGAAGGGACCTTCAAAGCCCATCCAGTCCAACCCCCTGCAAGGAGCAGGGACATCTCCAACCAGATCAGGTTGCTCAGAGCCCCGGCCAACCTGACCTGCAATGTTTCCAGGGATGGGGCATCCACCACCTCTCTGGGCAACCTCTTTCAGAGTTCTACAATCCTCAGTGTAAAAATTTTTTTCCTAATGTTTAATCTAAATCTACCTTCCTCTATTTTGAAACTGTTACCCTTCATCCTGAAAACTCAGCTGTCCTCTACCTTTCAAAATCACAGTGAGACAAAAAACTAAACTCTTGAATTTTTTTTTTTTTCCTTGAGGAGGTACTTTTTCATTTTTCTATACTTAATATTAACATGCCTCTTAGGAATTCAGTGATTTTTTTTAAAAAAAAAAGATTATTCCATTTTAGTTTCAGGTGACTGTGTTTTTGACATCTGGATGTCCTGGGTCAAAGCAGGCTCTGTACTAGAAGCCTATGTAATCCAAAGTGCAACAAAGTCAGTATAAACCTCATTTATTTCCTTTGGACTTCCAAGGCAGCAAACAGCCTAGCTTGCAATTGAAGTGTAGATAGTACGTTGCAGAGAGAAATATTTTTGTTGATTTCAGTCCATATCAAACAGAGGGGTTTGTTATAGAACTTTCATATTTCTTCCATTTTATTTTGGCTTATGTTTCAGTTTTTTCCACACACCTATAAACCAATCAGTACTCCACCTCCACACACCCATAACAGACTTAACACCACAACAGGGGACAAGATGGTGAAAAATCTTTCTTATGACATCAACACACATATCCAAAAAAGAGAAGAAAAAGGAAAATTATCCAGCTAGCCCATTTGTACCAGATACCTGCCAACGAGACACAACCAGCGAGGCCTGCTAGTGTGATGGAAACAAAAATGCTTCTTGTTACAACACTATACCAGAGTGACACTCAGAAATTACCTTTCATCCGTTCACATTCAACCAGCTGAAAGTAACAGAAAATAGGAAGAATCTGAAGGGAAATAGTTTAGAAATACAGTAGTACTACAGTTCTTTTGCTTGTGGGCTCTTAGTAACAAATAGCAGCATCCAAATAAAAATAACCCTTATGAAATGTCACTCAAACCATTTAATATAGTATTCTCTTACACTATTTGCCTTTTTAAAAATCTAAAAGGAAAACTGGTAATCTACAAAGTTAACAGTTGATTACTTCTGTGGGCCTGAAGCACAACCATTCAAACCAAATGCAGGTGTAAGCAAATCTCAGCATTTGCCATAAGGCTGACTGAAGCCTGGCTTTCTGGATCTGCACAGGAAACCTTTGTAGTATTTGGCAGCCACTCTTCTGTGGAGCTCTCAGGATTTTTTTTTGTCTACAAAAATAATTGCTCAATAGAGGAAGAAAATTTAGCCAAAAAAGGCAGTTGCAGATACCTCTGCTATTTTACTTTGACAACCTAGACTATTTTAGATATTTCAAAAGCTATGCATCCTCTAGGACAAGATTATTCAACACTGCAAACTAACCTTCGGTCCTGCTCTTCAGACCTGATAGTTACTCAGGAGCATAGATTCCACAAGAAGTCATCGTGTGGCTAACAGACAATACCATTTATACAGAAACTGAGTACTTATCAAAGCCTCTGCCTTGCCAGCCAAGTACTTTAGTTCCTCCTATACCATCATGTAAGAGACTAAACATTTCTGATTCCTTTTTCTCCTCCTCGCAGAAGTGACTGGAAGCACTGCAGTAACAATACACCTCGTCTCTGGGGGAAGGGAGGGCCTCAAATTGCTCAACTGCTAGTCTGCTGGCTGACCAAACAGAAGATCTTAATGGCTCTGGCAGCAGCTCTGTCTGGCCTTTCACAGCCAGTAACCATGAGTTTTCCTAAATTATGACAGCTGCCAAATCTTAAGGAAGAGTGGAGACAAAATATTTACCCACAAATGTCAAATATAATCTTATTTAATCATCTTAGAAATAGGAAATACTTGCATGATATGCCAATACAACTGATAAAAAGTAGGCACATGGCAGAATCTTACTGTAATTAAAAGACTTTAGCTACCTAGATACCTATTAAGGCATCAAAAGAGCAGGACACACCATCCACTGGTTTGGGGAATGTGCTGGGGACATTTTTTTTTTCCAGAGACAAAGAAAATTGCTAAGGAGCGTCAGTTTCTTCACCTTTGATATTGATCAAGAAACAAGTCAAAAACTTGAAATTTGGAAGAAAATAATTTGGAAATGAAAAAGTTTAGTATTCTGAGCAGGAAAGGTATAAAAGTAGCACAGCAAAGACAATGGGCTTCAGAAAAAAAAACAAAAACAAAACAAAACCACAGTTTTACTGCAGTTTACAAGCAGAATAGCACTGAATACAATGCAAAGTCTACTATGGCTCTTCAAGGGAAACCACACAGAACATATCACAAGAATTTATATGAACTACCTTCAAAGAGGGTGCAATAAAAGCTGAAGCAGTAAGGTCAAATTGAAGTCTGTCATGGAAACTGTAATAGCTTGAGGTTGTATTAATTTACCCAGAGCAAGCCCTGAATTAAATATATAATCAAGATAGAAGAATACATTGAAATGAAAGGAGGGGGGGAAAAAAAAAAAAAAAAGAAGGAAAGAAACAGAACAAGTACAAATAAGCAAATAATTCCAACTAAAAAATTTTGAGGGAAAGGATTTAGAGGAACAGGTGTCTCAGGAAGATTCTCTTTCTCTCAGGAATAACATGTATGCAAAAAAAACCCAGGTAAAACAGATTAACACTAATTTTACCACAATGTCCAGAGAATTTTAACTGGCATAAACTGACACGGATGTCCTAAAACAGTACAACCTGAGGTGATTGTTCATTAAAACAAGGCATTTCAGTCCAACAGATTAAATATAATTTGGAAGAGGAGACTGACTTACTGTTCATGAAAGCCAAAGTACTCCAAATAAATATTTTTGTTTCACAGTGTTTTCTCTCACCTCCATTTAACTGAATTATAAATTGTACTAAACACCTGGTGAATTTCACCAGTTCTGTAACTCCTAAAAGGAGGTTTCTTTTACAGTCTTCTAGTCTGGATGGACCAGAAGCACGGATTCTAGCAACCGCAGATTCTTTCTGCAGGAATACATTTCTAGGCTACCCTGAAATAAGCCCCGCAGTTCACACAAGTACTCACATTGGGATCCTCCAATTAGACCTGCCATTATTTGAAGACAGCAAAGATATTGTTACTTCTGCCTGCAAAAAAAATACGGTGCTATCCTTATTAGGTTCATTGGAACAATACCTTCCTTCTAAGTCACAAAATCAGCTGGAGTTCATTACTATAAAATTTTTACTCCGTCAATGTCCTGCAAGTACACTGTATGGATCAGGAGCATGCTGTGCCAATAGAACACGTACTCTCCAGAAAAAAATGTGCCAATAAAAGCTACAAAACATTAGCAATATGAATGATAGCAACAATTGCTAAAAGCAACATGAACCTAAACCCAAAGACAATCTTTGTTCCACCAGCTGCCAAGTTCTAGCAAACTTTGGGAAAAGGGTATATAAAATGTAATGGACTAATATGTGCATACTATTTTATAAGATAATTTCATTAAAATTAGTGACCATGAATTAAGACTGTAAAATGTGCAGCCATGCAGCAACTGAACAACTGTGTCTGGGTGAGATGGGAGAGAATTGGGAGGGTGTCATGCCTAAACCACACTTCACACATTCACATAACCTGTTACTTGCATGTAAGTTAGGAGATAACTCTCCTGTTAACTTATGCCTGTCAGTCCAATAGGCTTTAAAATACAAAGCTATTTCATGATGCCTGACTGTTGTTTCTAACAGCTAAAAAGCCCCAGTTCAGAATACATCATGGTTTGAGGTGTTTATGTTGGTTTTCTCCTGCTACTTAAAGCGCTAGCGTTTGCTCAGAATATTAAAAATACTGTGCATTGAAAGACACCACACAACTCTGAAATAAACAGTAAATTTGGACTCACTCTCCGCTCCAACATCTTTCTCTCAGTAGAGATCATGGTAACAACCACTTGGCAGCAACAAAGTTTTCCCTGCTATGAAACTCAGTACAACTGTTCAAAAAATCCACTCTGCAGCTGCTGCAAGAGAAAAATCCAAACCTTACCAGTAGGCATGTGGACTTGACCTTTGGAAATAGTTTGGGAAATTAGTTTTACCTCAACTTGAATATATTTTGAAACCTGAGTTCTGTTGGCATGGTGTCTCTCAGAGACCTGTAAACAGGAAAGGGTACATACCCTTCAGCAAGCATCCGCCCATGTGTGTCAGACAAATGCCAAGGCATAAAAAAAAAAAAAAAACATCAGTACAAAAGGCAAAAAAGAAGCAGAGGATACATTTCTCACTAGAAATAGATATGTGAGAGGAGAAAAACAGGTAACTCTACTAGTTGCAATATCAGAAGAGGGGAAGTGGGTTACGACCCGACCCACTGTATTACGTTACTTGGGACAGGACACCCACCAGTTCTGAAGCATCCCTCCAGTTGATCTCACCTACGAACATTTGAGGCCCCTCTCAGAGTTCTCTCCCATTAAAGATAACCATCTCTCTGCAGGAATATTTTTCTAAAGGAATTAATGAAAATACTGAGTCTATGCTCGCTTTCTGAATTGCTTCTTGAAAAGTAGTGCAGAAAGCTAATGACCTAATACAAAAATGTACCATTTTTCTTTATAAGTTCTAAGTTTTTAAAATGAAACTTTTCACAAAGACACTAGAAGCTGCACCAAGACCTTAGTCTCTTTGGTCTGCTTTGTCCCAGCCACTGGGCACATAATCCACTGCTGGAGCCTGTTCTTGCTGGTTTCAACGGGAACAGGATGGGATTTTAAAAACGGAGTGATTAGCTGCAGTAGGGAAGTAACACAAGTCAGATTAAAAGAGAACAGTAAAGCTTACAATCTGTTGCTTTGTGGTAAATCCTAAGAGGAGGAGAACGCTGTTTGCACACAGTAATGCATAGTTACAGCTGGTTTGTATCAGAGGAAAGGTCGTGAACATTTGTTAGACTACAAGCACAGAGTTTCTAAAAGACTGAGAGTCTCTCTTTTTAATCCAGAATCTTTTTGTAAATATTGCAATGCTCACCTTCCCTAGCTGCACAAAGCTTGGCCTCCTTTGCTAGTGGTAAGGAAAAAAAAAAAAAAAATCTTCAAAGATATTATGGAACAGGAAACATTAGAGATTCAGCAGCTGCTGGAGATAAATTAGCTCATGGGGCTCATTTGATCTGCACTCCTCTCAAACTGTATCCCTGCTTACTAAAAGCCACTGTTTAAAGGGAACAAAATCTTGAAGCAAGATCTTCACAGAAAATAATACATTCTCTAAGTATATCTGTCTTTTTACAGCAGATTCTCTGCACAGAATAGTTTCAACTCAGAAAGAAGTTAAAGATGCAGGCTCTGTTTTGTTTACCAGGGAATCTTTGGAATACTCAGCATCTGTTTAGAAAGCTAGAGTTGCTCTCTTTTCGTTCTTGTGGAAAGGAAATAATGTCCAGCAGTAGCCAATGCCTTATCGATAAAGTAACTTAAAGTCATTTAGTGTCAGGGCTGATTATGAAGGACTTATCATCATTTATTTCAGAGCTTCTTTTCATTACCAGAATAGTGGAGAAATGCCAGAAATCCCTGCTGGCAGATTCTAACATGAATTCTCCATCTTGTTTACCTGCAAGGCTTCTCTCTGTGTTATTACCTCCCTACTAAGTAACCAGTTTCTCCTTATCATACAATGTTCCTTCCAATCAGGAAGATCCTACCATAGTATTTTCTTACAAGAAGGCCACTCTACTGGTCATTTCCACTGCCAAACAGATGGGATGTTCACATGAGATCTTCCTGCGTTCCTAAAGGCAAGGCCACGCAGGTGCCGCAACCACTGGCACCAACTGGGAGCTGCCTGCAGCTGGCTGGGTTCATTCTGTGGCCATGGGATTTCTGCAACACAACACAGGCCCAAAGGCCAAGCTGTACAGGCAGCGCAGTGCTGCACGGCACGGGCATGAGCACACTCCAGTTAACCACAATGTGGATCACTAACTCCTCGATGGACAATGGTCTTCTGGTCAGGATCACGACTGCAAATGGGAACGGTTACTAAGATAAGCATTCACAGCTTAATTCTTCTTACGCTTTTTCCTTTTGAAGAGATGTTGATGTTTTCATGGTCCCATACAAGACACTATCATCTGTTGACTACTGCTAAGGAAACAGAGTCACCACCTTGCCTTTTACTGCAGCAGATGCAGTAGCAGAACACAAGCGTGCTGTTTATGGCCAGTCTGGGTTGGAACAGAGATCTCCAAAGGACATCGCAGCTCAGGCACGTTCAGCTTTTCTGGTGTACTGGGCTTTAAATACTGAGTTCTTCATGTTGCGGTCATTCTTCTAGCACTCCCTAGTGCTCACGGCAGCTATGAATCATTATTATAACAGGGACATGACCTCATTAAAATCCAATCTTCCACTCTAGGAAGAGCTGCTTTCCCAACTTGAAAAGGACAGCTACTGATGTGCTTCACTGCAGGAGCTTCCCACAACAGCATGTGTCCCTGTCACATACTCAATTGTAATCTCTGTCACATTACATTTTCTTTCAGTAAATAAATGAGATGCTAGTTTTTATGTACCGTAGAAAGGAAAACAATCTAATTTACCTTCAAAGAAATGTATTCCCCAAACTGGAAATTAACATAGGAATTCACTGCCTTTGCTTTAAGCAAGTTTACACATGCAAAACAGTAACCAATTATTTGAGTCAGTCACATCACCTCCTAACTGATGGATTTATAAAAACGAGCAGCCTTTCTTATCTCTTATTTCACTGCAGAAGACTGCAAGGCATAAATTTCAGAACCCTCTTCTACTCTGCAATCCACAAGCTAGCTGAAAAAAAAAAAACAAAAAACCAACAAAATGGAAGACCTGTCACTATCAGCTATTTTTTCTATTATTTTGATTTATGATGACAAAGACATTCAAGACCAACACTAGAGTTTACAAACAGATCAAATTTTGAAATGTACCAGATACATCGCTCTCATGCTGAAATTTCAGCCAACCAGGATCTCAATGTTAAAGCCGTGTGTGCAGGGAACAGCAAAGGAGCCAATCACAGCTCTCTGTGAGCAGCCTTCCGAATAAAGATACATAGCTGGATAGTCTGTTAAGGTGCAAGGTTGACATGAAATAAGGTCCAAAAAAGTAAGAAGTCTGATGAAAAGGAGGTCAAATGTAAAATATAATGAGCATTTCCAAATAATTTTCATCCTAAGTTATGTTACTGATTCTATGAAGCACTATGGTACATTAGTGTATCACACCTTGCCTTAAGGGGCTGTCATTCTGCGCCCTTCAAGTCAGAGCTGGGGCTTCTTCCTGGTCACTGTGTTTTCACAAACACTGTTTGAACAGTTAAGGAGTTCACAATCTAGACACAGTACATAAACCTAATTAGTAATATTTCTGTAGAAAGAACTTGCCTCTTTGCCTGGAAGGATTTCCTTTTAAGCTGATAACATATTCAAAAGTAATTCTATTTTAATCTACAACATTAAAAATTAATGTTTCAGAATTACAAATGCATTCTCTCTAACTGGTTTACTTAGAATTACTTACACGGTCACATAGTGAATTCTAAGTGCAAACAAATCTTTGGCCAATACACAGACCATTTGCTTGATTTGTTGGAATATGCAAAAAATGGCTGTAAAAGTTACACCTTATAGTAATTACAATAACTTCTGAAAGAGTCACAAATTAATTCCTCCTAAATAACCAGCAGGCTGAAGGCACTGGAGTTCCTACTGAATCAAAACATTACAGAACATTACTGCAGGAAAGACAAAGGCAAACTTCTTCAGACCTGCAGACAAACGTATGAATTTTATACACTAGAAATTAACTTTTAAACAAATAAATAAAAAAAACACAGACAAAGCCCCTACTTTAACAAGATGAAAACAAACACACAAAAGGTTAGCTTACTTTTGCTCCTTACTCACTTGAATACCACAAACCAGACGCTTTGAGCATCTCCTGCTACCTCAACCCCCCAAAACTGCTACAGGCCCCAGGCCACATCTTCGCCACTTGATTGCAGGTTATGACACTGAACTAAAAGGCTAAGTGCATTTAAAAAAAAAAAAAAAAAAAAAAAAAAAATTTTTTTTTTTTTAAAACACACAAGGCTGCCAATAAGCTTATGGCAACCATTTTAACTTTGAATACAAAAATCTTTTAGACTTCTTTACAAATTAAACTCTGAGAAAATACTACCAGCTGTTTCGAGAATTGAGATCTGACCGTAAGTTGTATACATAATCTTACATTTGTTAAATCAGAGAAGGTTTTCAGGATCAAATTTCTTTATTCATATCATAGTAGAAAGACACTCAAATATAGTAGTACAAAGTTTAAATTTAAAAAAAAAAAAAAAAGAGAGAGGAGTAGAAAAGGGACATATAGCATAGGGTAGGAGCAAAGATAGATAAAATAAACCACCTGCCACAGGTACCAGTGCAGAACACTGTTCTGTGAGCACAGTCACTGCTTTCTCTGCTTCCAGCAGCACAAGCTCATTCATATCTTCCTTCCCACGCTTAAGCATCAAAACCCAGTAATGCAGCTACAATTAATGTGATTTCAGTAGCAAAAGATCACTTGGTAGTTATGATATACGGGTTTTTTTCATCTGTAGGTGCACTAATTGTTCTAAGTAATGTGTCCAAAGATATTAGTAGTGCTGTTCTAAATATGGAACACTACAGCGAATTGGATTGTGTCACTATAGGAGACCTGATATTTACGCTCCTAGTTTGGGGGTAGTCTTGAGTCCCACATGGTTTATTATCTTCAAAGCTTATGACTGACTTCTTAAAAGGATAAAATCAAATGTGCATTACAACAGTATAATAAAAACAGATGCATTAAGATGCACAAGGTATCTGCCTTTCTCCTTCCCCAGGGAGAAAGTTAAACAGGCCAAGTTTCTAGGTTTCAACTAGGCTTGACTAGATTTAGTGTAGTCTCAGACTGAGGAGACAGTAAATTTTTTCCCAGTCACATAATTAATGTAGATTAAATTAAAGGGACTATCTTTTCCCAGAGATCTTGCTTTTTCTCCCATGAAAGAACTCTGGCTTTACACAGTATCTGTGGCTCAGAACTCCATCATGTCACACTGTCCCACACAGGAAGAGCATTAGAGTGCATCTGCCTTCACTTTCTGAAACAGTCACCAGAATGAGAATGACACAGCTGTTAGGCACACAGCTGTACTTAGACAGAACTTCTAAATTCTGCTCTCAGCTCCAGAATGTGCATACTGCTTAATTGTTAAAGCATTTGAGACGAGGAGCCAAGTTTCTGGATGCATTACGCTCCCTCACACCCATACCCACTTCCCTACAACCAGAGTACTCCAGCGTGCGTGCTACTCTCCCCACATGATCCTCACTTACCCTCCAAACTAGAATTAAGTCAGCAATTATGAAAAGGACATAACTTGGCCTACAGTTGGAAAATCACAACTAGCCCTCCGCACTGCACCTGTTACTCTTGTTATTTTAAGTGGAATGTTTAAAAATCAATTACAAGCATATCAGAGATTGTTTCAATAGCGTAAACAGCAGCCAAAAATACACAGCTGTGCAAGAACTGTAACTACTATTCTAAAGCAGAAGGGCCCAGACATGATAAATCACACCTTATTCCAGACAGGCGGACTGCTTCTGACAGTTTTCCTTTGGATATGAGAACACGATGTCTTCAGTAACTCGGCAAACTCGCAATTTGTCCAAGTCAGTCAATAACGGGGTTTTAACAAAGCGTACTTCTCCATCTCTTCTCCTCCGCCCTTCCTGCCCATTAAACGGGGGAGGTACGCGCTTTTCCCCTCAGTTATCATCCCCGCACAACCCCGGGACCAGCCGCAGGGTCTCCCCTCGCCCCGCAGCCCGGCACCCCCCTGAGCCCCGTGTGCTCGGGTGACTGGGAGCCCTCCCAGCCTGGCGGATCCCTGCCCCACCGCTCCCTCCCTCTGGCGCGGGGGCGGAGGAGACCGGCCGGGGCCGGGGGAAGGTTCCGCGGCAGCGCTGGGCTCGGCGGACGGCCGGGCTCTCCGGCAACGGCAACGGCAACGGCAACGGCAACGGCAACGGCAACGGCAACGGCAACGGCAGCGCCGGGCCCGCGCCCCGCCCGTGCGAGAGAGGCGCGAGGGAGGCGCCCCCGCCTCTGCGAGGGAAGCGCGAGGGAACCGCGAGACAGGTGCCCCCGCCTGCGCGAGGGAGGGAGGCGCGAGGGAGGCGCGAGGGAGGCGCGAGGGAGCCGCTCCCGCCTGTGCGAGGGCGGCGCGAGGGCGGCGCGAGGGCGGCGCGAGGGCGGCGCGAGGGCGGCGCGAGGGAGGCGCTCCCGCCTGCGCGAGGGAGGCGCGAGGGAGGCGCGAGGGAGGCGCGAGGGAGGCGCGAGGGAGGCGCGAGGGAGGCGCGAGGGAGGCGCGAGGGAGGCGCGCCGGCCGGAAACGGTCGGCACAGCGCCGCAGGGGCGCGCGAGCAGCCCGCCCCCGCGACGTCACGGCCGAGCAGCCAACCAGGGCCGGCGCGAGGCCGCCTCTGCCCCCTGCCGGCGGCGAGCGGAACTGACCGAGGAGCGCGGGCACCATAGAGTCGCGGTGGAAGGGCGGGGCAGGAGCGGCCGCGCTCGCCGGGGCGGGGGTGAAAGGTCAGGGGTTCCGCCGGAGGAAATATGGTGGCGCCGGTCGCCGCGCTCCGCGTGGTGCGATGCGGCGGCAGCAGCCTCCATGGGGCCCGGGCCGTCTTCTCCGCCGATTCCAAGCAAGTGGGGCTGGGGACTGGGTCTTTCAGCCGGAGGGGGGGAAGATCCCGAGCTCCGCAGCGACGGGGCCACCGGCTGGGGCCCCCGCGGCCTGCGGCTGGGCGGGGGGGTGCCGGGGTGACGGCTGTCCTTCTCCCCGCCAGGTACCTGCTCTGCGCCTCCGGAGACTTCGTCAAGGTGTACAGCGTGGCCACCGAGGAGACGCTGCGGTTGATGGGGGGCCACGGCGACCGGGTGACCGCCATCCAGCTCAACCCCCACAACCGCATGCAGGTTCGGGGCGGGGGGGCAG
>WHYT01017051.1:219755-253379 GCA_009806455.1 Tetrax tetrax
GGGGGGGGGGTCCGCTGTGGATGACACTGCTTGAGTGGAACGGCAAAGGAAGTTTTGCTGATGCTTTTTTATTATTATTAAAGGGAGAAAATAAGCATGTGAGGAAATCGGCAGCGTTTACTGCGGTTGGTGTTTGCCCCTCTCTGCTGATACAAACTGACTCTGGGTTTGCTTGTTTTTTTTTCTGGTGCTGATATATAAACCAGAATGATTTGCCAAGGTGGACTGCATCTGCGTATTCTCTATGCACAGTTAATAGATGTTCACATAATGGATATCTGTGCTTACTCAGTTAGTCTCAACTGATGGAACACAAATGCTTGTTTCTTTCACACCTCGTGAAAATGTCCATTTCAAATCACAATAATAGTGTTGTATTTCCACTGCACTTTGAAGGCAGCACAGAGATGGTCCGTGTCTTCTATTTTTGATGACGCAGCCACTGAGAATCACAGTTCCACTGATCAGTCCTTCAACTTTTAAGCTGTAATTTTATGTGAAAGCTGGCTTTGATATCGCGTTTATGTATTTTTTCTTTTCCTCAGCTATATTCCTCATCTCTTGATGGCAGCATTAAGCTGTGGGACTTCATGGATGGGATTCCCATTAAAGTATGTTGAGTTATTTCTGTTCAGCACATGTTGAAATTATTCTTGGCATATTAATAGTAGAATAAGTATTTCTGCAGCTGTTATTAGGCATGGTCACAAATCAGTCTGGGGTGTGTTGTTCTGCCGTTAACACGGCCTGACAGCCCTCTATTTATGGCAGTAATAGAACGCGGCAGTTGATGTGAAATTCATGGTGATGCAGAATAATTTTGGGAAGAAGATGGGACATGTACTGACATACCGAGTTTGCTACTTGCTGCAGTTCAGAGCCCGGTGTCGCTCACAGGGAGCGTGCTGCAGTTTGTGATCTGCCAGTAGGAGTTGATATGATTGCTTGAAAACCTCGGCTGCTAACTGTGCTGTTGCTCCTGGTTCCTGCTAGAGGCACTTTCCTATAGATGGGCATTCTGCTTTGTATTAGGGGTAAGGTACCTTCAGGATTTGCAGTAAATCTGATGTCTCATACTTCATTAGTACTGTTTTAACATTTGCATTAATCCTTCATAGAGTAAAGGTCTTTTCATTTGTCTTAGAACTGAGGATTTTAATTAATACATCAAGATTTCTTTAAAGCATGTGTGTTTTTCTAGATGCCCAAACTTAGCATTATTCAGTGTTCAAAATCGTACGCACAAGTGTAATAATTGCTGACCTCCTTCTCTTTTTTTCTTCAGACTTTCACTGTAGGATCCAAACTTCTGGCACTGTACGCACTTCCTAGCTTGGAGGACTCTGTGTTTGTTGTAATTCCAAAGAGTGGTGAAAGAGGTACGGTGTGATTAGTGTCGTCCTCCTCATCTTAGGCTGTCTCTAAGCCACTGTCCTGGCACTGAATGGTGTGCTGCAAGAACGTGCTTCAATAATAGCACTTTTGAAAATATATCTTAATTTTTTTGACAGATGTCTGCAGTCCTGCCTTTTGTACCTTTTTCTGTTGTCATTCTATGACATCTGGTTTTTTAATATTTGTTTAGACGAGTGCGTATCCTCACTTCTGAAGCATGTACCGTATGTATCTGATGTTGCAGATGCAATGCTTCCCGTGGTATAGGGCATGCTGCAGGATTGAGACTACTCTTCTACCTTAAGCTGTATTAACATAACTAACTTGTCTGATTTAACAGCATGCCTAGATATTTTTTCCTAGAATTTTGTTGGAAATAAATATAAATACAACTTGACCTTACTCTTACAATATTGCGACAAATGTCGCTTCCGAGCAAGAGCAAATATTACGCAGCTTTGTTTGGTTTCTGATTACAGTTGTACTGGTATCCACTGTGTAGTCCTCAATCTTTAACGCTATTGTATGAATTAAAATATCTGAAACAGTTATTTTTTGTAAGGTTATTACAAACTTTTTCAAATTTATTGAAAAAACTGGATGGTACTAATATATTAGTTTTAGGGTAGAAGGGGTGTAAGTCTCCTTTGTAAGGGGCGTACGTAAACTTGTTCATAAAAACCTTTTGATAACAGATTTTTCTTTGGTCAGATACGTTCCAGCTGGTCTCGGTTAAGCTGACAAAAGCAGCAGCCCAAGATCTGGAAGCCAAGGAATTGTCAGTGGTTTTGGATGGTGTGGATGCGTCACCGAAGCGTATTGCATTTGGAAGAGAAGTATGTTCACCTTTTAGGGTTTTCCCTTCTGTTGGGTGTTGGTTGCCTGGGTCTTTTTTTTCCTCTCAAATGAACTACATGCTGTTTATGCTTTTACAGTAGCACAGCAGCACTGAAAAAAATGAAGTTGAATGATTCTGTGTGTTTGTAAAACCTATGCTTTCTTTTATTTAAAAAAAAAACCAAACATTTCTAATAGGAAAAATATTTACTTAACATCAGCTTATATGTTATCTCCAATTTTAAGTACTTTGTAGTGGAACTTTTTTTTTAATTCCTGTGTAAGAACATAATCTCTATGTCCTAAGTTGTTGTTTTATTGTAACAGGGTGAATACGTGGCATCAGTGAAGGAGCTTAATCTCCAAGTTTATTTTTTTAAACGGAAACAGTTGAACAGGTAAGAGTTGAAAATGTCAGGCATTGGTTCAGTCCGATAGATCATAAATGTCTGTTAACTGATGATGTTATTTTGTATTTGTCAGCAACCATTTGGTTTTATGCTGGAGTCAGTATATAAGACGGTTCCCACAGAGGCAGACGGTGAGCTGCTGCAGTGGCATTGGTAGTTTAGCTTTTCAGCTCAGTCACATTTTTTTTTTCCAGGTAAATGCTTAGGCTGATGCTGGGCTGGAATAAGTGACATAGTTTGGTCAGGGCCAAAACAGGGGCAGGGGGAGGATGTGGAGGCGGAAGGAGAGACAGGGAAAGAACGAAAAATCCTTCAGCTTGATTGAAGGCAAAGAACTAATGAAATGAAGAGAAATACAAGTTTGTCACTATTTTTGGAGACAGCATGTAACTATAACAACTTGGAGATGTTTAATTTTGCTAGTCAGAATTATTTTTATGTACATTAGATGATCCTTTTGAAGCTGTATTTAAAAACAAACCCAAAAACTCATATAATTAAAGGTACTTTCTTAACTCTTGAAGGTTTTCTGTAAGTGCAATAAAGACAAAAAGTGGAAACAATCACTTCACTTGCATAGCGTGCCATCCTACGGAGGATTGTATCGCGACTGGCCATGCCGATGGAAAGATTCGCCTCTGGTATGCACATCTTGATTCAGCTGTGTACCCCATAAACTGATGTAATCGTAGGATTTAAGTGAAACCTAAGCAAAGCAGTCTAATTTGTCCTTGACGCTGCGACTTTGAGAAGTCTTAATGAGCAAAGAATGGCAAGTCCTTTGAAGCTGCAGCACTGACATTGACTTCAGCGTACAGCTTCTGTTTAATGTCAAATGGGAAAATATTCCTGTTAAGCTGTGCTCCGTGAGTCTAAACTATTTGAAAAAGGTAATGCAAGAGCAGCTGAAAAGACTCCTTATGGGCAAGTAGAATCCTAGGAGAACAAGCTGGTGGAATTGTGTGGTTACGAAAAATATGCTTGCTGAGTTACTCGGTATGACTAGGATGTGTGGTGTGCACCAGGAAGGTGCTAAAAACCTGCTAGCATGGTTCCTTCCCTCTCTTTGCATCACTTGAGCATACAAGAAACTCTAGTCTAGAAGTTAGAGGAGAGGATGGTATACTTGATGCAGTTCAGTATTTCCTTTCATTTGCTGTGTTGTTGATGATGTCCTTAAAGAACTGTTCTATTTCTCCCCATGTAGGAGGAATTTCTACCACAAGAAAGAGTACACATTTTCCACACTGCACTGGCATCATGATACTGTCATGGATGTAGCTTTTTCTATGGAAGGTGAGTAAAAAAAAAACAAACAAACAAACAAAAAAATCACCAACCCCAACAAACAAAGAAAATAACTCTCTCAAACTCAAGAGTTGCAGCAGGGAGGGAAAAAACAATAGAAGTTTGAGATTGTCTGCTTACTAACAAATTAATTTCTGGAATTTTAAATATGTCCAGGAAGGATCAAAATAAAAATGGAAGCAGTTGTTATTTTTTTATATATTTTCATTGGCGTTCATGATGTCAGGTATCTGCCTTCAGAGACAGAATGTAAATTCAAACCCCACCTCTTTTCCCCCACCTCCACTCTCCTCCCCACCACCTCCTTCATCAGTAATACTCGTGATTTCTTGCCAGAGTCTTTGTTTGCATCCAAACAAAACAAGCCAGTCTTGTCTGAGCTCACAGCCAGTGGCAAAAACACAGTTAACTTTTATCTGAATTGTGGGATCTGAACTGTTCTCCTTAGGATATTTCTTACTGCAAAGTACTTCTGACAGGAGAACAACTCAACCGCATTCGAACACAAATGCTCGGCTGATTCAGAAAGTAATGGGATCTACTGCTCCCAAAGCATTGTTTAAACTTTACTGCAGGCACAAATTCCTGCTACTTAATCCAGGTTTCTGTAGTAATTTACCATGGGATAATGAGAAGTAAAGCTGTGCGTGTTGCCCAGACTAGATGTGAGGAATAATGTGACAGGTTAAGAAAGGTTTTTGAGAAACCTATGTGTGTCTGTCATTGGAAACATGTATGCTGATGATATTTTTTTCCTTTTTAAGCAAAACCTATAACTCCATTTTTATTTCTGGAAAAGGAACCAGCTTGCTGAGTGGCGGAGTTGAATCTGTTCTAGTTCTGTGGCACAATGAATCGGACCGTCAGAAGGATTTCCTTCCTCGTTTGGGATCCGCTATTGAGTACATCTCCATGTCACCTGATGGCGCCCTCTGTTGCACCCTGCATTCAGACAACAGTAAGCCAAAACATACTTTAAGTATCACTTAATGCAAAATGGAATGCAACTCTGTATGAGCTTTATTTTGTTAATTTCAGATGAATTAACTAGATACTGTATAAAAATTCAGTATTGATCTGAAAGAGCAGATGCTTGAAGTGATGTTTTGCTCTTTCATCAGTTCTGTAAATTTGCCTGGTTACTGCTGTAACTTGGCTTTCCACCTTAATACAGGCTGTCATAAATTGAGAAAATACACGTTTATGGGATTAAGTACAGTTGGTTAAGGTCCCTTCCCCACTATGAGATGTGGTTACATTGCAGGTGCCTTTTGCAAGACTCTCTGCTTTTCCTTTCAGGAATTACAATAATCAACAGCAACCTAAGATTTTCCAAAAGTATTCAAGGGCTAATCAAAAGTAAGTGCAATCAAATTTATCTTCCACGTAGAGGGCAGAATGTGTTGCTTCCCATCTTGGGTCATTTGTCGTCTTATTTTTGCTTCCAGGTGCAGATGTCAAGACTGGTCTAGTGGTTGATCCTCGAACCAAAGCTTTGGTCCTGAATGGAGAGCCTGGCCACTTGCAGTTCTACTGTCTCCAAAGCGACCAACAGCTGTTCAGTGTAAGTTGGATGGCCTTGTACTAAAACTGTTAACTTATTCAATTCAGGAAGTTATGTATCAGAATTTATTTGAAGACTCAATATGGCAAACAGGAAAAAAGCCAGTAGCTATACCCTGGCACTGGATTCCAAGTTGAGATGTTTTCAGCTTTATGCTTGTTAAGCATAGCTGAGTGTTGACAGTTGAATAAATACTTCAAAAGAGTGTGCTGTTCCTGTTAAATGTCAAAAATTTCTAGGTAAAATCAGTCTAAAGTATCTTCCCATTTTTACTTTTTCCTTCTTTACTACACTTAGCGTTACTGTGGAATGTACATGCCCTAATTATGCTTTCCCAACATTTCTTTCTTTAATGCCATAGCTCAGTCAGTTCTAATCTGTGCTTTCAGAACATCCTTTCTCCAGGGTTTTATGAATGAAATCTCTAAATGTGCACTTGAATTTTGAAATTTAATTTTGATCTTGTTATTTTGCAGTTGGATATTGTACAACGACAATACATTCATCAGGCAGGTTTAAACCAAGCTGATTTGGTAAAAGTTGCATTTAGTGCACAAGGCAAGTGGTTAGCAACAGTAGAAGAGAGAGAAGAAGTAACTGACCCTGAGTTACAGTTGAAGCTCTGGTTCTATGATGAAGAAACGCAAAGGTAACGATAATAGAGCTGGCCTTCTAGGTGTCAAAATCTATCTGAAGTATCACACAAATATCTACACAGGCTTTGTCTTGTAAAGACAGAGTTTTTCCAAATCAACTAATAAAATTCTAGGGAAGACCCTAGGGAGAGTTTACCATGCATGCTACACGCATCTGAAACAATGCACAGAGTTGAAGTAAATACAGATTAGAAATAATTGCCCTGAATTTAACTTACCTGTATTAGTCAGACAGACTGTTTTAACCACGGGATTTAAATTCACATATTTACTTGTTAAATTCACGTATCTGTCTTCCTGTATGGAAGTGATTAGGGAAATCCAATCTGTAAACGTGGTACCATTTAGCTATGTAACTACAGAGAAGTTTCTTTGATTCCTCTTCCCTCTGCCCCTTCCAGAATCATCTCAAACTGAAATCTTCCACAAGTTCAAAATGAAATAAAAATGCAAACTTCTGTTTTCTTTTCTTGTAGCTTTAAGCTGAATACTAGAATAAATATGCCCCATGATGACCACATAACAGACATGTGCTTTCGTGACATGGATGAATTGGAAGATGACTCTCTGATACTGGTAACAACTGGCAGAGATTGCCTGTTTAAAGTCTGGGTGATCGTAGAAGACACTGATCCGGAGGGTAAGTCTAGTCAAAACGTGACTTACTTGCCATCTTGTAACATGCTGTAGAAATTCTGACCCTAACTTCATATTTTCAGAACTAGGCCCTTTAGTCTCATGCATCTATCTGTTTCTTCAGTTGTGTGGAGCATTGTGTTCTCCTGGGCATCCTTTGTGATGGAGTTCTGTCATAGTTTTGCAGAATTATGGATGATACGGGGGTTCCTGAAATAGCAAAGACTTTGCCAAGCCTGCTGCAGAAGGGAATGGCAGCCCATGTTGATTGTTTAAAGGATTGTTTGTGGTAATGATTTTTCCACACTGGGAAAATTGATTTTTGTCATTCCTCTGGGTAGTCTTTTTATTTGAGACATCTGCTTGAGGGAGCAGGATACAGAAATGTCTTCTGATTTAGCTGACTTTGTGTAAAAATAATACCACTTTGCCATTCTGCAGCTTCACCACTTCAGAGTTCATTTTTTGAACATCATTCCTTTCCATTAGATGTCTGAGTGTCCTAGAATGGATATTTAGGATCCGCTTCCAAGATACCTAAGTAACCGAATTTCCCCTCTGGGAATGCATGCTGATGTTCGTTTGTTTCAAACAGAACATCTGAGGGATGTGTATTACTCTGTATGCCTTTGCGTGCAAAATAGAAAAGATGTCCTGCTTCTTAATTTCCTTTTACTTAATTGTTGTTATGGTGCCAGGCACACTTAAGGGAGCTGGAACTTTCCTGCCACTTGGATGTCTTATCTTTTCATGTTCCCAAATAGATGTGGTAGTGCTCTTGCTGAACTGCAAGCAGTTCATGACATGTTTGTGTTTTCCTGGGCAGGTGAGAACATATACTTTTCAGCTACTCAGGTTTCCATTTAGCAAACTCACTTTGCCAAATTGACTTTCTCTTTCCGAGCTGTTTGCTCCTCAAGAGTGGCTGCTCGTGAGAAGAAAAATGAAAGCTTGGAGTCATTTACAAGGATTTATGTATATATTTACTTAATAGCAACTCCCACAATGGTATCTGAAAGAGCTGCTTTTTCTTTTTTGATTGTAAGTTATTCTAGGCATAGATTATATCTTAACGTAATGAGCAGGTACTTTGATCTTGAGTACAGTGTGGACTGGGAATGAAACCTAATGGGATCCTGTTTCCTTCACCAAGATAGTTTTGTATCTGCTGACTAGCCTCATAATGAAAGGGGTGGGGGGTGTTTAAGTGACTACAGGGAGTTCTGTTTCATGTGTAAAAGTACAAATTAGTGCTGACTTCTGTGGTGTATTTGCCACGGGGGATCAGGGTAGGAATGCTCCGGTAGAAAGACTCAACATGCTGCAGGCTTCTGTGCAGCAAATATTGATAAACTAACAACTAGTTCATACGTAGAATAGGCTCTGGCATCTGTTTGCAGCAGATATCTTGCTGTGCCTCTAGATGGTGCCACGCAGTTTAAAGTAGTGAATTGTTTCTGGCTTTTTTTTACAGGCAGTTCTTTTAATGATCAACTCGTAGCCATTATATAAAGGATATCTTAGCATAGGGTGAACTTATTTTCCTTTCTTTCCTCATCCTACTAATATGTTTCAAAAGCATCCTGTATGAATTTGTTTATACTGGGAAATGTATGTTATGTGGTAAGTACATCACTTTGCTTCTGTTTATTTTATGGTAATTCTCAACAACGGGAGAGTTATCTCAACTGAATGCACTGGCAGGTTAGCCAAGACAAGGAAGCATGCTGATGGGTCGCTTCGTGATCCTCAGACTTTATATAAATGAACTGTGAGCTTTGTTGGACTCGAATGCAACCTGTGCTCAAATTTTGATCATGTTCTTGTTAGTTTTAAAAGAACAATATGTTTCAGAATACTAAGTGTTGAATCTACTTCAGTATCTCTTTTTCTTTTATCTAACATCTGCCTATTTGAGAGCACAGTTAAAGCAGTTGGCAAAGTAAACATGAACGTCAGTCTCAGAATTCACTGTTCAGATGTAAAACTGAGGACAACTAGAAAACCTATTTGATGTTTCTTGTACTAGAACAGGACAGATTTTCTGTACCCCTTAAAAATGTAAGCCTCCTGAAACACTATCTTCTTGCTCTTGAGCATATTTTGCAGCTCTAATACTTGAATTCTTATTTCTTCATGTATAGATTGAATTAATTAGCTTGTTTGTTCAATGCAGCACAGCAAAGTGTGAGCTGGAGCTGTGACTTTGTAGGCAGCTACCACAACTACCAAGCTACTAATTGCTGTTTCTCAGAAGATGGCTCTTTGCTTGCTGTTAGCTTTGAAGAAACTGTCACTGTATGGGATTCAGTTACATGGGATCTTAAGTGTACGTTTTGCCATCCACCTGGAAAAATAAGGTATGTTTTTCATCTGGCTTTTTATGTCTTACTTGAACTCTTGGAACAGAAAGAATCAGTTTATAGTAGTCGAAGACTTTGTATATGTTCATGTAAACATTGAATTTAACAGTCTTAAGTTCATATGTAGAAAAGGCTCCAAAGTGGCTTTTAGATGGCTGGTAACTTAATAAGATCAAGCTTTGCAGTTTCATCTTCTTCCTTGCTCCTGACTCCTGTACCTCCCATATTCACATAACTGTCACTGGGCACACTGTTGTGTGTCAGTAGCCCTTCTCTTTTTCTCCATTAGCCGAGGCATGAATCAAAGTACTGAAAGAGTATAAATATTAGAAGTTTGTGCTTTACCCATGTACACGTGTATGCAAGTAGAAGTTAAATCAATAAACCATAAGGCCACATTGACCTTATTATCTGCACTATAAAATATAGATCCTGATCCTTGCTAGCCTCTGGAAAATCTATGTTTGCCTGGCAGACTATCCCAGCATGCTTCATTGTGTGCTGTCGAGATAAAAGGCATCCCAAAGCTCCAGATACCATTCTGCTGTGTAAGGATAATGAGCAGTGGCATAGGTTGACGGTAGAGAGACAAGATTGAGACTCAAAAGCACAGGATAGCCTTAATACGGAGCTTCCCGGACTGTGCAAATACGCAGCAGTTTCTCATCCAGGTAAAGTATCATTTTTCTCAGGATAATCTTAGAAAAATAGGGCAGTAGGTGACCTCACTGTTGCATTTACTTCATCTCTGTGCCAGATCTCTGTATCCAAACAATTTCTGAAACAGGAAGATGCTACAAACCTACTGTAGCATTCTCTTTCAGTGCTAAGGTTTTTCTGACTACTGCTCAAACTTGCTTCTCAAAGTCATTACTTTGAGAGCAGTAATGTTAGAGGTACTTCATGTACCCCTTCCAGGAAACACCTAAAACGGACAGCAAAACCTTGCGTGGTAACCCTGGTTTAAAGACTCTGACATAAAGAGTCATAGAAAGATACAGAGATTGGTTGCTTCCATGTTCTGTGTGTATGTTTCTAAGCTTTTTTGCTTTAATGAGAGAATCAGGGTTTTTTTGTTCTTGAAGATGAGAAATTGAGAAACATGATTCTAAAACCAGTCTGCAGGAAAATTGTGGGAGCGTCAGCCACATCTTTGCTGTATCTATGGAAAATATTTCTCTTGACAGCTTGGCACAGTGGCAAGCTTTTCCTGGGCAGCTGCTCCTTTTGTAGCCCTTACTATATGCTATATTAAAAGGAAATAAATTACTCTAGGACTTTATTAAATTACTGTTTTAATTGCATAACTTCAGAGGGCTATGTTTTAATATAGAAATTCCATCCCTTATTAGCTTTTTTGAAAACATTCTATAGCATTAGAAATCAAAAGGCTGTTCTATTATTCTCAAAGAACGACAAAATAAGCAAAAGCAAATCACACACTTTCAACTGGAGCAGCTTATGACTTTTTTTTTTTTTTACTACTCCTCTCTTTCTAGCACTTAAAGCAATAGTAGGAATTCTTTAAATACAGATTTATTTTCCAGTCTCAATGTGAATGCTTACAAATACTTATGGGTTTGTAACTTATTTAAGACCTTATAGATTTATGCATACTTTTAAATCTCTCCGACCTGTCTGGTTGTCGTGTGTGAAATTTCATGCCACTACAGATGAAAGCAAAACCCAAACTTTTTCCAATTTAAATATCAGAACTAAATCTTAACTGAATGTTTTTGTGTCTTGTGAATCATTACTACATACAGAAACAAAGATGAAATCTGAAGTTCACTAACTTGTTTTGATTTTTTACTTCTGTAGGAACATCTGCTTTGGGAGACTAACATGTTCCAAGTACCTTATTGGTGCCACTGACGGTGGCTTTCTGTGTTGCTGGAACCTGCTCAGTTGTGCATGTAAGATCAGCTTAAATGTATGCTAGAGTGGTAATATTTAACACTTGAATTTGCTATGAAACATTAAAATAATTCTAGTTTGATTCCAGATTGATCCACTACAAAATGTCCTGTGGAAATATAATTATTTTCATACTTCAGTCAAGATAATACCCTGTCCAGCGTGCATGTGCATAGTAAATTCTAAGTTAAATGATAGATAACACTAGAACAACTAATATTTCCTGCATTTGTACAAGTTGTTTCTAGCATTTGTGTATTTTTATTCATCTGGGAATAAGGGAAGTTGCATGCCTCTTCCAGAGGTTAAGGCTCTGTGTGTTGCTCCCATTTGACCTTTTGCTTGGCAAAGTAGTGAGGTAAAACTGAATGCCACCTTTTCATGTCTGGCTGTGCTGTGTTTGCTTTTCAGTGGAATGGAGTGCCCACCTCAACATCTTAGTTCTGCAACCTGATCCCCTTTCAGAACATATTGCTGCTGTCTCATGGCTCTCCAAAGAGTCCAGCTGTAAGTACAAAGGCTTCTTTGACAAGTAATAGTCAGTGGAATTTAAAACTGTGAAAGCATAATTTCTAGAAAAGGTTTTCTTAGAATTCAGCCCCATGAAAGCCCTAAGACAGACCTGAGTCTGTGTTTGCACCTGTGGAAAACAGAGCCATGTCGGACAGCAGTAGTCAGTACAGCACGTTGGCAACAGCTTGCGCTACAGGATATGGCACAGGATTAACCATTTTCTCTGGGGGATGGTCTTGAATGTTCTTGACCCTCTCCTGTAAATGCAGAACTGTGGTTGAACTGTACAGCTACATTTTAGAGCTTTGACTATAAATTATGATTACCCTTCCTATAGCTACTGTTTAATTTCCAAGTATGTCGTCTGCGTTGGTGAAAGGTACCTTCTGCTATGCAGTACCTGTCCAGCCCTTGCTGGCTATGATACAGAGGGCTTTGACAGATATCCAGGAACGTGAGAATTTCATGATTGAAAGAGAAGACATTCTTGGTTTTGCAGTGTTTGTATTTAAACCAAATGAGCCACGGCCAATCTATATCCAGAGAAACCTTTGTAAAGAAAAGATCCAGCTTGCTGCCTTTGTTCCAAGAGATGAACCTGAAACGATTGCCTCGGAAAAATACCTTTGGCTAAGAAGATCCCAACTATTTTTTCTTACGGATACACAAGTAAGAAATAGCAATTGACAGGTGGTTTCCTGGGGAAAAAGCATTTTCCTGAATGTGAATTGATAGAAATTTCAAGTTCTGCTGTTGAGTGTGAGCGATTTTTTGGTGACTTCAAGGCAGCGTAAGTCATGCTTTGTTCTTTATGAAAAGCTTTGAACTGACAAAACAGCTTGTTCAAAATCCACTATTTACTGGTTTTCTATTGCTAATAGTTTCTGCCGCCTCATTCATAGAAGAAACTAGATAAACAGCATAGGCAATGTTTCCAAATTAACTTTAACAACCACGTAAAAAGCTGTATTATTGCTGATTATCCAAATGTTTCATATGATATTGAATTTGCCCTGTAATTTGTGGGTGGGTGTTCTTTCGTTTGTTTTTCCAAAAAGCCTATAGAGCCTCTAGGTCCAGTCCTGCTTCCTTTTAGTTTCTTTATAAAATAAAGAGGAAGAGGTGTGTTTGCCTTTTCCACTTGACTGACAAAAGCTTTTGGGCCAGTCGGAAGCTGCTGTAGGCAAGGTATGGAAATACAGAAAGCAGTTTCACATTGTATAACTGCTACATCATTCTGTATTTTAGGAGCTAATGACGCTTAGCACGAAGTCTCTAGAAGAAAGGCTTACACCATCAAGCAAACAGGTACCTCTTACTGAAGTTCTGACAGAGATGTACAGAGCTGTTCAAAATTTTGTTGGTCTTTAGTTTGTCAGATTCAAATTCCCTTCTGTCATGAAAATCCATACCAGATCCTTAGCGTGTGTCATAGCTGAAGGGGCAGAATCTGTGTCAGCTTATTTTTTGACAGAATTGCTGTTTGTAAAAAACTTTTTTAAAAGTATTATTAAGCTACTCCTTCATTTTCCCTGAGAAAAAAATGATATTTTTCTAAAAGGATTCAGGTTACACAAATGAAGCAAAAACACTTGATGTTTGAATAAGGTCTTTTCTTATCTTGGTTTCTTTAACCACTTGGAGCCTTGAGTGTGGCCTGAACTGTGCTTTCTGGGGAGGATGAACAACTGTCAGTCAATTGTGACATATCAGTGAGGAGGCATTTCAGAATTACATTCCAGTACGTACTTCTGTGGAGATGTAGTCTGGGAAATTTGATCTTTTAAATTCATCTTGAAGTATTTCATACCCACTGAGCAGAATAAAACAGTAGCACTTGATTGATTTGGTTGGCTAGATACAATAGATCAAAGTAGAAGTTAATATCTTTCTAATAGAAAATCCAATGGGAATATGGTTATAAGCAATCCGTTTCTTTGGAGGGCAAGGGAAGAACTGGGTACTCAGATAAAGGTATATTGATCTGGGAAAATGCCAGAAGGGAAGTTGCCATGTTTTGCTTCTAGTTACATAAATCACTCAGCAGATGATGCTGGGGTATTAATGATCTTTTAGGCATAAGTGGAGTCTGAAATGGCACACACACCAGCTTCCATATTTGGAAGTTAATTGGTACATCAACCAACTAAAATCTGATGTCCTTGAATCCAGGTCCAGGTCCTGGAGAGTTTGATTACCTCTGTGCAGGACTCTCTCAGGATGCCTGACAGAAACTGAGTACAAAGAGCCATATGGCTCAGCTGAGTTAAATTTGAGCACAGAGTTCTGTCACCTAGGTCAATTCTGAATTTTGCTAACTCAAAATGAGACAGAACTTATATTTGTGACACTAAAATTCTGTTTAAAACTCTTTCACCTTTTTCAAGCTGGCAGTAGAAGAAAGTCTTCCTGTGACCCCATTCAGCTTGCTGTTGGGGAAGCACAGACGTCAGCAATCGCAGGAGGATACAGACCGTGGAAAACTAGTTGTTCATAGTAAGCACGAGCAAGATTCACCTGCTGTCAAAGAGGTAGGAGTAATTCCAGTAAGTGTACAAACAGCATCGTGACCCACAAAAGCTTTCATAAAGCTTCTGTTTTATCTTTTCAGCTTTTGCACACTCCAGCACATGTTTTGCCATCTGCTTCCTTCCTCTGTCCTATATTTATTAATTCATTGCTCATCTCCAAAGAGAACAAAAGGTAAGAAAAATCGAAGAACTCTCAAGTTATTTTAAATTATGTACATCTTTGCTTAAAGTGTAAAAGCAGTTTTCCAATATATCTTGTCACTTACACCGAAGCCAATTAAATGCTTCCTTTTTTTTTTTTGTGCAATCTTCTTCAAAGTGTTACGTGAAACTTTTACCAAGCTAGAGATGAAAATGTGTCACTGGTATCAGCTGCCATTCCGAATTTGCAAAGATGAGTGAGAGGACGGTATACAGTGCCAGGGTTTACCCAGAAGAATTCCCAGTCTGAGTAGTTTTTGCGTGTGCGTTGCATTCTGTCGTAACAGCAGTATAGCCAGTTCTGCTATGTCGTGCTGGCCAGCACTGCTAGCTTTCTTACCCGATGACACAAGTAAAAGTCTTTTTGCCACATCAACAAAACACTGGCAAAAATCTAACATGAGGAACATATAAGAAACTTGCATGGAGTTTCAGTACTGAAGAATTTGGGAGTTCAGGGGCCTGTGTAAATATTTGCACATGTAGAGCTTGTACTTTGACACTGGTAATTAGTGTGACTGCAGATTTGAAGTTACATATAAGGGCTGTAGGACTGGGCTCTTGAAGAATGACAAGCATATACCAATGTATAGATTAATTTTCTTATTAATGTTAAATCATTTTATTTTCATTGGCAGTATAATATTAATGTATTGTATATGTTTCAACATTTACATTCTGTGAGTGATAAATAATTTGTATTTGAACAGATGGTTTTTAGGAGACTGCTACTGTTCTGCCATGCAGGTCATTTTTTATGAGATCCAAAATATTTCTGCAACAGACATTTGAATTAATACTATGAATTACCACATTGTAAATGGTAACTGTTCTGTGTAATTCTTTGGAATTAAGCTTTCTGTTTCAACACAAGATTAACTCTTGAAGTCAAAAGGGAGCAGCCACTTTAAACACCTCCTTGTGTTTAAAAAAAAAAAACAAACAAACCTTTTTTTCTTTTCTAGTAACACTGAAGATATTGTAGCAATTCTTAAGACTAAGTGACCTTTTTCAGATTTGAAAGAGAATAGCCTTATTGAATATTCTCATCTACCAGTTTATCAGATGTTTTTAGTCCTGTAGGAGTAACTTTTCACATAATGCTGATCTGCCTGATAATCTCTGGCATGTATTATATTTGGAGAAAGAAAAATACTTTGTCTGTTAAGTTTGCTTAAAACAGAGGACAGCTATTTGAAAAATGGCTAGCAATTGAGATGGCAAGAGAGGTATAGTAGTTTGTAAATAGCCTGATGTGAAAATAAATAATCTTCCTCTTACAGTGCTGAAGAAGCTGCTGATGAAGTAGAAATGGAAAGCGAAAAATCAGAGGATGATTCAGATGAGGAAAGAGATGTTACTGAAATGGAACAAGAAGATACAAGTCCTATGGAACTGTTAGGAGAGACAACGTGTAAACTGTCTAAATCCCAGGAAAAAGAGCTACGAAAACTAAGAAAAATGGACTATAGCTGGATATCAGCTTTCTAAACAGAAATCTAGGGGTTTTTATACTGTAAGGTGAAGCTTTGTGGATTAAATATTCTTAAAAAAAAAAAAATCTTTGAAGTCCTTTGGCCATAAATTTTTAGCAGCCTCTTATTTCCATAAGAAAGGAGAACTGGGAGGAGGGATTAAAGTTTTGAAAAGCTGGTTCTGTTCCTAGTTATTACTCATTCTCTGTGACCTTAGAAAATGTTTAACCTGTGGGTTTTTTCCCCTTGCAAATGTAGTTAAAAGGCTAATAGCAAAACTGAGTTCATTATCTGAGTTGTGATCAGTTCGCAAAGTGACAGCTAAGCTGCTGAAAATCTCCCCCCCCCACCCCCCGAGGCTGGGCTACTGATGCCAAAGCAACAGCAGCAAACAGCTTCAGTTAGTAAGAGCGCTTAATTCAAGATGCGGTAGGGGAAATCGGGGTAGTTCTCAGTAGTGCTGGGTACAGGTAAGTCAGAAGTTCTCTCTAGCCCTTCAGGCAGATGACAAATTATTTAATACGCGTGATTCCAGAGTATAGTGCTGGTGTTCACAGTACTGGAGATTCTTCGGCACAGGGTACTTCCACGTATCAGAGCATAATGAAACTTTTCCAGTTCTCAAGAAAACTGCACCGTGTAGAAGGAGATGCATCTGTTTTCCTGACAGCCGCCTTAGCAGGCCTCTCGTGCATCAGCTGTAGTTCCTGTGTATCACTTAACTACACAATATCAGAGCGTGGAGTTAGTTTGAAGTAGTAAATTTGAAGGCCTAAAGGTCAAGGGAGTCTCCTGTGGTGCTGCTGTATAAAGGCAAGCTGATAGAAGTTGCACAGGGAAAAGCTCTGAGGGAGCGGTATTTTGCAAAAAATACTCAGACTAAAATTATTGGAAACAGGAATGAAACTTCAGCTCCTGTCAGTGAAAACCATGCTCTCCCTACTTCGTTTCTGCCTTGAAAACAAAGTGGAGAACCCTTTCCTCTCTCTCCTTTTCTGACACCGTATATTGGAAGGCAACACTTGGGTTTGGGTTTGTTTGTTTGTTTGTTTTTGTGGTTGTTTTAGTTTTGTTTGCTTGGTTTTTTGGTGGTAGTTTTTTGGGGTTTTATTTGGTGGGGTTTTTTTTTCACTTTTTGTGGAGGGGTATCCTACAGCAGGCACAATGTATCACTTCCAAACATTGAAATTCATCCTTAGGCTTCAAGGAAAGCAAATCAGAATGATTTCGCTGGCAGGTTTACTTCCCACGTTTTAACATTGGTTTGTAACAAGCAGTGCTGACCCTTGTCATACTGGCAATCAACCGTCGTTCACCTCTGTATGGAGCAGTGTGCAGACTGGAAGCCGGGGCTGAATGTTGTGGCATCGCCTAGAACGTGGCACAACTTTAAAAGCCACTTTTTAACATGCCGGTAACCAAGTATTGCTGTAATGCATTTCTGCACAGCCCATCAAAGGATGGGAGGGAGAGCTACACCTGCAGCCCCCCGTGCTGCTCCCAGGGACACGGACCTCAGGTGGCGTCAGTCAGATCTCCCATCCAGACTTCATGCTGGAGAAATGGAACAGCTGACTTTCCCTAAAAGGACACAGGTTCTCTAAGAGTCCAAAAGAAGCTGGTGTCCCATGGTCCACCCAGCTCCCGCACTGCCAGGTCAGGAACAATGCCATGGTCCCTCACTGTTAACTATGGCAAACAGCTACGGCTGGTCCCTGAACCTTGGCAACCTTGCTTGCCGATATTGATCGGCCGAGCTCGTCCTCGTGACAGCCGAGGACGGTGCTATTAGCAAGGCCCTGGGATCTTTGTGTATAATTGTCCCAGGCAAGAAGCTTGCAGAAATAAAAAACTTTATACATACTGAAACTTTCTACATGCGGTTAGTGAAATAATACCTACCACCCCAAAATGCACACTTGAGTAGGGACAGGGTGTTCATTTCAAAGCAGATGGAGACAAGGGCCACGTACTTTAGAATACAGCAGCTGTTTCTGAACAGAGCTGTTAAAAATAAGTCTAGCAACAGCTCTGAGTGCTGGCTGAATCTAAGTCAAAAATTAGTTTCAAACTCATTGTTACAGAAAAGTGGGAAGACTACTGCACTTTTTTTTGTTTTGTTCCGTAAGTTTACACTCATATGGATGTCAAAACATCACCGGAGAACATACATACACTGCAAGTGACATTGCTTTGCAGAAAGAGCCTTACCTGGAGTCTGCTTCATGCAACTTGGAGTGAACTTTCCAATGGCAGCACACCGCACGCTCTCTGTACTTCCTTCTAATCAGACATTAATGTGAAAAACACACAATTAATTGTTACAGTTACTGCAGCTCTTCAGCCTTTAATTATGGGTATGAGGGGCAACATTTTTTTCATAGATTACTCACATAGGACTAATACAACTATGAATTTTAAAGAAAGTTTTTCATATTTTAGGCATTTTGGTTTGTTGTATATAGGCCTTGGTTGACAGAAAAAGAATATATTTTTTTAAACCGATAAAGGTTTTTCAACCTTTCAAACCTGAAAGTTCATCTGTTTTTCACTTCTGTCTCCCAAATTTACAGGGAGAGGAGGAGGAAAACGCAGTAACAGTCACAACTACTGCTTTTGTATTTTTCTCCTTTTTTATAACAGCTGTTTAAATAGCCTTCTGGTATACGTAGCTGAAAAGAAAATTCACAGCTCCCCAAATATCATGCAATTTTTATTTCCATCCCTCTTATCTACAGATCTAGAACTCATACAGCCTTTTCAGAACCTTTGACCCAATGGATTTTTTCCTAAATGAAAAAAATTTGACAGAACAAATAGGGAAAATGTTAGGACTGTAACTGGCAAATAATAGGTTTTGAAAACTCAGAGGTTTTAAAAAATAGTAAAGAAAAAGATTAATAAACAGATTTCTTTCTCCCTCAAAATGTACTATACTAGGAAAGAGACACTAAAAGGTTTTTGTTTTTTTTCTTAAATAACATTAGACTCAGCTCTTGGAAAAACAAGTGCAAGTTGAGTAGAAAGAACTATAAGGATGCCGTTTCAAAAATGCTGGCTGCATCGAGGTCGGGTGTAGTGTTATTGTGTCAGCAACACTCAAGTGCAGCTTTAAAGGCAAGAAGGAAATCTCAGTATTTGTCAGTGTGCAGTTTTTTTAACTTCATACTTCTTGTCAAAGTAAAAAGCACCTTTTTTTTGGAAAATAACCAGGTATGAACAATTTGGATGCAATTCAGCATCTAAAGATGCAATTTAGTTTTGTGTTCATGCAGTGCGTTAGGAATCTTCATCAAGAAAAGATATGGTACAGTTATGTTTTTACCCTTTGTCTTTACTAAATTTGTTTTGCTTTGCACACCGATTGAGTGTACTGGGATAACAAAGAGCGTCCTCCCTTTGTAGTTTTGTATGTATGTTTTTTCTACTCACGCAGGAAATACATTTCTGGCTAAGAGTTTTACTACATTTAGTACGCATACTCTGACCAACCTTTTTGGAATGTCTTCTGAAAGATACTGCAGTTAAAACAATGAAGAATTCAGTGGGAGAGCTGCAACTCATCTGTCTGTGCCTGCTTTGGAATGCTTTATTTTTAAAAGTTGTTTTCTGCTCTTCCTCAATATTTTCATATTTTTTAAAGCCTTGCATATCTCAGTGGCTATGAAAGTTCTCCACATGTACTGTGGTGCCCTAAGTCAAATCTTCATGAGATTTTTTTGACTTCTGCTTTTTCCTTCTAAAGGCTTCTTTATAAGGATTTAATTATTCTTTATCAGAAAGATTTGACATAAAAGAACATAGAGAAAGCGATTTAACTTAATATCGTGATTTCAGTTACGCAATAAATACAACAGGTAACAAAATACCTCTGCAACGTGTAGAGGTCAGTGTTCAGTAACTCTAGGGTGCCCCAGGCATCATCCCAGGACTGATTCTCATGGAAGCGGTCACTGCTTTATTTGGGCCGAGGGACAGACCATGCAAGGCAGGGATGCCTTACTTCCAAAATTCCCCACTCAGACAAGCAGTCAGATAAACTCAAGGACTTGAAACCTCAGCAGCTAGGGAAAGCAGTATAAAAACATTAATAGAAAGGCAAGGCCTTATTAAAGGGATTTGACCAAAATGCTGCTTCCCTGTGACACCACTCAGATGTTGCTCCAAACACAGAGGAGAGGTGACCAGGCAAGTTCAGTTCCCCAGAGACTAAAAACCACTGCTGTGTGCTGGTGTTTCGTGACCCCAGACCAGTTACCTCCAAAGCACGCCCTAGTCCTCGGTGGGCAGACTTGGCAGGAAAGCCAGATTAAAGGCTGGTATTACTAAGCAGTAGGGGCTACATATTTTCAACCATTCAAGAACAGTGAAAAAATAAGAACTGCAAGTTGTGCAGCGTGTTTACCATCACCTACATCTTTGTATTTCACATCTATTTCTGCCTAACAGTCATTTGGCTGTCTGACCTTGGGGGAGCCTCTTTCAGATACCTCAATCTGCCAAATCCCAGTGTGCAGTCAGCCTTTTGAAGCATGCAGTAACAGCCAGAATCAGAATCAGCAGAGAATAGGACCAAGGAAAACAACAACTAGAAATATCACTTGGGGCACTTCAACAGACCTTCTAGTCCATCCTTCTGCCCTGAAGCAGAGTAACTGAGGTATACTTATTCCTGACAGATATTGTCTAATTTTATAAATCTATATAATCTGTTCAGTGCTTACCTACAGTCACAGTTTTTCCTAATAAAAGTAAGCTTTCTTCCCTGCAAAATTTCCATTCTACTCTTTCGCATTTGTTGTAAACTTATCTGACAATCATCTTTAGAAAAAAACAAAAGCATGCTACTCTTTCCCTTAAAAAAAAAATAACCTCCTTTAACCTTCCATTTTTTATTTTCTCTGCCCTTAGAAGCATCAGCATTATCCTCCAGACCTCCTTTGGGCTAATTGCTTACAGGTCAAATATTGTTCTGACTGATTTATTATAATTTCAAGAGCAAATTTTGTCAGGGCCATTTAACACTGATAAATGTTTCTGGACAGTCCTAAAGCCTGTTCTTTCTCTGTCCTGCCACGTGTTCCTTATTGATTACCTTTAGTATCTGCTGCAGTCTTTTTTGGTGATGGCAGAAGCAAAGGCAGCACTTTATACCTCAGCTAACACCACAGCACTACGCAGCAAACACCGCTTCAGATGCAGGATCTCTGCAAGGCAGCATTCTCTGTGGATACCATACCCCAGTTTGGATCAAATGATGCAGGCATTAGTTTTGGCCTCTGCACAGCATTTCTTCAGGGAGTTAAGTAGTAGATTATAATTACGTAAAGTGGAATTTAGCCAGGGCAGCAGGGTCACTCACCTCTAAGGTTGCAAAAGACATTTAAATAATACTCTGAACAGCTCAGGATTTTCACTACTTTACCAACTTAGCATGCAAAGGGGGGAGCTTGGCACAACAGAGTATCTTCACAAGAAGAAATCGTTACTGGATGGCAGAAATCATGAATGAAACTTGTGTTACTGTAAAGCAACTCAGCGCGAAATCCCAACTCTTCAGAAATCGCTGACAAAGCACCCTGACGTTATAGTCCAGGGTCACAAAGACATACAACCAACAACAAGATAAAGTACTGAATCTTAAAATGCTGCTACGAACAGCGTTCTGAGCGGTATGTTTGGTTTGAAAGTGAATGTAGTCCAAGCTACTTATAAAGAACTTCTTGATACTGTTCGTAACACACCAAATGAAGCCCTTTAGGTAAATAACATAATGTGGCTGTAAGGGTTACCACACAGCTCTGGGAATGTGCATCTCAGCAGTTTCTGAGGCTGCAGGTTTCTCAAAGCCTTTGAACGCGTAAGCGGCCACCATGGAAAGAAGCGTTCCCACCTTCCAGCTGACATCCGCTGCTCGCTTCTGCGCCGCCTGCGCCAACACCAGCTGTCACTGCCTTTGTGAGGAGCTAGGCTGGGGAAAAAAAAAAAAAAAAAAAAATCTGGCTTACAACAATACCAGACAATACACAAATAAATAGTTTAAGGTGTTCACAGAACTACAGTCAAGTTCCACGGAGAACAAGGAAGCATTTTTCTTCAAGAGGTTTTTGTATGCTCAGGAGTTGAGGTTTTAATGTTGTCCACCCAAAATCCCACTCTTTTCTCACAGAGCTTGTTCCTTGTGCTAGGAGAGCCACAGCCACACCTCGAGCATTCCCAAGGCATTTGTTTGATGTGACAGAGGAGACATCTCAGCTCTGATGCAGCAACTCCCAGTTTTCCCTTAGACCCTCTTCCTCCTCTCCCAAACTAATGGGCTAAATAAACAAACCTCAAATAAAGCAATGGCTTGCAGTTCAAAGAAAATACTTTTCGATTGATACTAGCATGGCATTAAATTGTTGAGAGGGAATATTTTGTTAGCTTCTAAAAGGACATCAGTTAAAGAATTACAAGTTTTTTAACAGCTAATGAAGTATCATTATTGAAGCCATGACCTTCGTCCTCTGTTGACCTTCACAGATACAGCTGTGTTGCTAAGAATTAGGCTTATCTTTCAAGAAGACACTGCAGCCATAAACTCATCTAATTTCTTCATGAGAGTGGGAACAAAAGAATAGTTTTGAGATAGAAGGTACCACCCAGAAAAGCAAAAAATTTTTTTGCTGGTTTTTCAAAATGGTTTTCTTATACTGCTAACTCCCTTATTTTAAAATAGCACAGAATTTAAATAATCTCAGATAAAAAGCTGGTTATTAGTTTCATCATCGATGCCTCAACTTATGTTTGTTTGCAGGGCTACTTAGTTTATTACATTTTTAGATTTGAGACTGTGATCAAAGCTTCAGATATCTTGGCTATTTTATTTCCTTTAGTGACCAAAGGAGTTCTCATTTCTTCCTCAAACCGGTAAAACAAGCCAACAAACAAACAAACTCTCCAACATTATCTGAGATGCCATCTCTTTCATTTTTAGCCATCCACTCTACAAATAATAAAGAAAAAGTAACTTGGCGCTCTTGTAAAGTCTGTTACTCAAAGGCAATACGCAATTTTCTCCAACAAAGTCGGACACTCTGCAATGAAAGGTTTTGTTCAGGTTAAGTTTCCTCTGTGCTTGGAGCCTCCCTGGGGCCCTGCAAGTCCCAGAGCGCATCGCTTCGGTCTCCTTATTTTTCAGGTGAACCGACAGAGGCTGCAGATCACTCTATTTCCCAGTTCACTTCAAAATCATAGAAGGAAAAGTACTCAAAATACAAACAAAAGGAAAAAGGAGTACATATACTTTTAGTACAAAGAGACTATTGAAACGCTGAAACACCCCATACTGAAAAGAGCACTTTTTTGCTTGGCGTAGCGCAAACGAAAGCTGGATTTCTGAGAACTTCACATGTGCCAGGAAAGGAAAATGTTCATAGTGCTTGCTCCGTCAGTCAGCACAGTGTGTTATTTCTGGACTGCATATTCTGTGAGTAGACTTGGGATACAGTGACAGTTTATCTTTCCTTTTCGATGTGAAATCCACTAGCTGATCTCAAGGATTAAATGGAAAGAAAAACTCACATCACTTGCAAAATAACAAACCACTTCTAAATCAACTGCTTTAGAGGAAGCCAGAAAACCGCCCTGAACGCGCATCAGTGCAAATCACCTGGAAGCAATAAATAATAGCTTTCCAGTGAACCAGCAAAGAATGTTCCAAAAACACTTCGACTTTGAATAATGCATTGTAAGTAGAACTACTTACAAAACAATTAAAGATGGGCTGGGATATACAAGTAGGGGAGGTTTTCTGCTGCCCTTCTCAGCTCAGTAATAAAACAAGCCACTAAGATAGTTGAGGCAAAACAATCCAGTAGACCCCACAGCAATGCTGCAGAGATCTATACTGTCTGTCTATATCAACACAACCACGCTTGAGACATCAACTTAAAGAGGGGTACCAGTTCAAATATGGACATTAAAAAAAAAAAAAAGAGAGAGAGAGAGAGAGCAGCCTATTTACAATTTTAAAAAGATTAAGTTTTTCAGAATAAGTACAACCACGTGATGTATAATATGGAAATCCTACATCCAGAGAAATGTATTTTAAGCATGCTTAGCTCTTTGTTACTCAAGGAAGAACGAATCTGTGGAGACCCACAGGTACCTGCTCAGATTGTCCAAAAGCAACATCAGCAAGAGAAGGAACAGCAAAGGGGAACGGATTTAAAAAAAAAAAAAAGCTTTGAGAAAAAGAAAAACAAAAAGGTTCTATGCCCAGCACAGTGTTGCTAGTTTTCCTATAATTTTGTGGCTTTGGGTTTTGCTTGACCTCCAATGGCTACTTTTCATCTACCTGAGCATTCATGTCTCTTCCATCTGAGTTCTCTGCTGCCAAGCCACAGAATCCTCTTCAGTGGGACGCTCATGGCAACTCTCTCCTCTTACCAACTGCTGATCTCAACTTTCTGTAGCATAACTGCTCATCCAACAGGATTCACGCTGACCGAAGGGTTCAAAAGTTATTTGGAAGGGGAGGGGAGGCGAGGGAAGCACACACAGAGGAATTGCAGGAAGTTTCATTTTTCCAATGGAACCAACCTAGAAATCAATTCTCTCCTTTTGTGTAACTCTCCTCTGGTCATCATGCCAAGTCAAAGAGGTGGCTGCTGTGCCCCTCCCCTGTACTCACCCACTCGGCCACCTGCGGCACTGGGCGATGGGAAGCGAGCCGGGCGATGGTGCGCTAATGCACAGGGACCAGGGTCCCACCTCAACGCCTCGCTGACCTGTGGGCTTTAAAATACACTCAGCAAAATGAAATCTAACAAACCCAGTCTAGGTCACAGCTTCTAAGTAAGAATAGTTAGGAAAAGCAGAAAGGAGGCTTCCCGCACACTCTTCCCACGCACAAGTACTTGCTGATCAAACGAAACGCTATGGACATGAAGCGTTCACAGCCGCTTGCTACTGGATATCAGTCATGAAAGGTGGAATGAGCCATTCTGCTCCATTTAATGTGCTAAATATTCATCAACAAGAAAACAGAATTGAGCCATAGAAGTAGGCTACTTTCATTAAGGAATCTAAACCACACCATTGGTTTACATATCTTTTTAAAAAGGTTCAAGATTACTAAGAAACCATAGCTAGACTAATGCAAACACAGCTCTATTCCAAATAAAGTTTAAAACATTAACAGCTTGACAGACATCAGAAACCTAGATCTTTTTATGAGTCAGTTGCTATAATTTTTTTCTCCACAGGAAAAAAAAATAAAAATTCTATCCACTTAACAATAGGGATTAGGTTAATTTTCTAAACATTTTTCTGAAAGAATAACTTCAATTGTCATTTTTTTTTAAGTTTCATAATACCTGTAGGCTCAGATCTATAGAATTTAGTAAGAGTGAAATCAACAGGGTTCCACAGAAATTATCTCAGAATCTTTAGGTGTTGCTATTTCCCATGAAATTAGAATTTTATAGTAAACATTCAATTTAAAATGATAAATTGAACAGTCTACCTTTTTATTAGATCCAGTCAACATTAATTATTTCTTAAGTAGACTCTGAGAGGTACAAAGCAGCTTTTTTTTTTATCCTGTGTTCATTTTCCAAATTCAGTTTGACTATTCATTAATGAGATCACACTGCAAAGAAAGAAATGTGAACTACCCCATTGTGCAAGCTTGCTAATCCTGTATTTACTACTTGCCCAAGCTACCAAAAAGGTTAGGCGCTTCATGTTCATAAAGAAAAAAATAGCATAAGATGGAGGAAATAGAAATTTAAAGAAAGAAAAACTAGAATATTAGAAATCTTTGGAAAAACTTGAACAATTGGGAGACGCCGAAGTGCCCTGTAGGAAGGTGCGAGTGGGAGAGGGGTTGAAAGGCAGGGGTAAATGCCATGTAGGCCCAAGTTTTTCGAGGGAAAATGGTGACCATTGCTTCTGACTCGGTGAAGCCTGCCTCGTGCTACGGGGGGTGGCTGCCGCTTAAATACAGCCCCAGCGTCACCCAGGGCGAAGGGGCATTCGTGCACGGTCGCTGACACAAGCGGAGATGAGAGTCAAAAGCAAATCTGTTGAGTTTTTATAGCCAGGGCCTGTAAGGCCAAATACATATTCCAGATACAGCACAGGGGGGACCCTGTGAACATATTTGTACATTTTGCTGTCACACTGACAGAGAGAAGACCCATCCCAAAAGCAATTACTGGAAGCTCAGTTTTATTCATTTTATGGCTTCAAGGGTAAGTGACAAACCAGAAGGCAACAGAAAAAAAAACAACCAAAACCCCAGCCAATTTCCCACCCACCTGCCCCCTCTCCCAGCCTCCAATTTGGAGAACAAGAATATTTGTCATTTCAGATTACGGGCTTTGAAGAAATAAAATTTGTCAACCCAACGTGTTTCGTTTGCTCACTTTGAGAGTCCCTCATGAGCAGAGTAAAAACCAAACAAACACATGAAACAGCTGTGTTTGCATTTAAACAAACATTAATTGATTGAAGTAATGAGTAACCTCAAAAATAGTTTAGAAAGTTCATAGCATCCTTCAAATATTTGTAGAATATTAGAATTTAACTAATTTAATTATGTATGTAATCTTTTATTACAACAGTATCTGGAAACAAGCAGCGGAAGGCGCACCACATTTGTACATCTAAGTATAACGGACAGAAAGGAAAGATGAAGTGTGAGTTAAATACTTCGTACATTTTTCCTGACAGTAAGTCTACCTTCAGCCCCGGGTTTCCAGAGGACACAGCTCAGTTACACCTTTGCTCTTTCAAGAGAGAGGAGTGGAAAAATGTTGCAGAAATAACCTGACAGCTGTGTCTCTGGCTTACTCCGTTACTCCACCTCCCGAATCTCCTGATACATCAAAGAGACAGGCGAGCAGAGAAACGTGACGAGTCCTCGCCAACAGCTTAGAGAAGGTGTGCAGAAGGTATGGGGCTGGAGCCCCAAGAGTGGTTGGGAAGGAAACACAGCACCCGTCACTAATCTAATCTTATCCCGTGGCTGTGCCTAACTGGAGGACATGAAAAGATGAACGGAAAGGAAGAACACATTTTAGGCATGCATAGTACCTCCTTCAAGGAATGTGACATATCAATGGTATATTCCACAGAACGAGACAATAATTTCTTATATTCTTTATCAAATGTAATTCCTGGGATGTCAGGTATCGCTGCTTAGACTGATTTTGCTAACTGCTCGTTCCATTAAACTCGTTCAATAGCGTACATTGTTGCACTCTGAAAACAACTGGTCATCTTGAAAGAGGAAACGCAACTTCTAGGACTATGTTTCTCAATTCATCTACTTTTCTGAACATCTTAGAAGTTACTAGGAGACTGTCTTCTATTTATTTACCTTAAATTCCATGCCTATAATTTAGTGATCTTCCTTTAATATTTCAGCCACTTATTTCTGACTTTCTTCTATGGAAATCATAATTAATGTAAAAGGATCCTTTAAGCACCTCATGAATACAATACAGAGCACTGTTCCCTCGCAAAGAATCTATTTCCTTTCCATATTTTGCCTTGTCTGTAGTTTAAGCAACATCACCTCCCAGCTGTGTGCTAAAAAGAGAAACCAGGGAAGTCTCTGCAATGCACCAAGGCGCCCAGAAACCACCGAGCTATGCGGCAGGCAAGTCCAAAACACGTATCTCATTGATCAATACCATGTTGCTGGACTGTACACTTATTTGTTGAAGAAGTTCCACTGCTATTCAGAATAATGTAGGTAATCAGAACCAGATGATATACACACAACATTTATGATTTGTTTGGTTTAATTTTTTTCTAAAACTCTGGAGCAGATACTGTTATTTAGAAGGATAAAAAGAAAGCAATTCTAATGAAATTTAGCTTGCAATGATGGCAGTTCCCCCCCAAATTCCCTTGACTGCAGGGATGACAAAGCTGGATGTGCAGGGAACGCACAGCAGTAGACTGAGGGACACTGCTGATTAACTAAATCTAGTCAGAGAAAATATTCACCTTGCCAGACATTTAAAGTTGTTCCTACAATACCAGGTGCACTTCTAGCATGTTGGTTTTTACCAGTCCATATAAGACCTAAATATTTCTCGGTCTTTCTCTGTTCAGAACTTTAATATCATTAAGGTTACAAACTAAAAGACCCAGTCCTTCCACATGTGTTGCAGCACATGAAGTTAGACTGATTTAATTTATTGGGACAATTCGGATGTATTAGAAATGACTTACATACACATTCACAAGAGTCAGTCATCTAGAGCCCTTCAGAGAGGGGGAAATGGAGGTAGGAGAGGAGGCAGAAGTTTCATGTCAAGGAGGTAGGCATCACATGTTCTAAGAAGCTTCTGGTCTTCCAACACAACATAAGTTGAAGAGGTTCCAAAAGATTAAGCGTGTCTATTCACTTTAATGACATTCTTTATCTCCCCATCTATCTAGGTAGTTCCTAGACCTACCAAATAAAAAAGTAACTTGGACAGCAATTCAGCAACTTGTGCATACATCCATGTTTAAGATGACAAACAAACACCACTGAAGCCCATGGATCCAACTGGATGGAAAGGTTGGGCAGGTAGTACCCTTTTGCTAAGCAAAAGTCTCAACTGAACACACACATGATCTTTCTCACCTCATGCTCATAGTGTATTGTGCATCCACAAACCCAAAAATGAGGTTGCCACCAAAAGGATGCGGACTCTTGCTCCATGGCACTGAAATCACGTGTATTTTGGTACTAACTTTCTGCATCCTTAGGGAAGCTAGTGCAAGATGTCACTAAATGGTATTTCAGCAGTCAAGGTATTTGTGAAATATGAGCAGTTATGAATTATTTTAAAAAAACAACCAAAAAAAAGCCCCTCTCTGAAAAGTCTTTGTTTGTGCCAGAGACTTACTAAAGGCTTGTTTCTTGGGATCACGTAGGAAAGCATCAGCATTACTGCACAATGCAAGGCTTCTCTGCTAGAAAAGTTAAGGATCCTGCTGAGAAACTTGTTTGATGTATCATAGTGTTGAAAAGCTTTTAAACCTACAGCCTTTTAAGAAAGATGGGGAAAAAAATATTCCATATTTATGTAAATGATAGATATGCATAACAAAAGAGGCATCTTGTACTGGGTGACAAGATGACTGGGTGACAAAGGCCTCTTCCTGCATAGCCAGTTGGAGGGACCTATGTTCAAGACAGTAGTAGTGCCTCCAAGTACACTGGTGATGTTTCAATACATACATGTTTCTCTTTCACTTCTGGAGAAGCTAAAGCAATCACAATTTATGATCACAGACTCAGAAAACATGTGCCAAAATCAAAATATCATGTGAAACTAGACAGTTTTGAGGTCCGAGAGATCCCAAAGATAGAAGCTAAACACATGATCCACAACTATTCATGCTATTGAGAATGCTGATCTCACATGGGAACAGTAATTTTACTGCAGACAGTACATGGAAGCAGTTTGGTCTACTTTAATATTTTGTAGTTTTTAATTTCTCACACGTGGTTTTTAAATTTATATTTTTCCATGTGCAATAGTTTTTCTTTTAGTAAATCAAAGCTGAAAACCATGCCCAACTTTGCCTTAATCCCAAGAATATATTCTCCAGATCAAAATCACATGATTTAAGGGTCATTTTCATTCCTTAACTGTTACTTCAGAAACATCTGGTCATTGAACCGGTCACCAGCCAGGGAACTTCTCTCCTGCTACCAGTACCTAAACCGATGAGAAAGCTGACGCAGCAGATACGCTGCGGCTTGGATCGTTTACAAAAGGGGATCTTTCGTGCTTAGCAATCTTCACAGTCGTGCAGGAAAAGGACAGTTTGACTAACCACAAAAAACAAAACAACTATTGAGTAATGCTTCGTCTTCATTTTAGCGCTCTCACCAAGTCTGGTTTTCAACATATTTTTCAGCTTTTCCTTTAACTTTTCATATGCTGTTTATTTTAAGTATTCTGCCAAAGAATGAACCACCCAGTAGATAAAGTAAAGGAACTGGTTTTGTAGCTTCACTGGAATATATTCCCACAGAGACCTCCAGGGCCACAGAAAGGACCGAAACAAGAAACTAAACCAATCCTTCATCAGTTACTTCCCACAAAGCATACTGTGTGCTGTATGGCCTCATTCCACTGAAGCATCTTTTAGACTGTTGCAAAGTGTAACTGTTGTTCTAGATAAAAATCTATTTTTAAAAAAGAACTGTAAAACATCTGAGATGGAGACAGCATGAAGTATGCCGCTCACCAAGTGCTTTTATTTTCCATTTGTGATGTATGGCCAACTATATGACTGCAGGAAAAATACACCATTTTTCCTATTAAAAATATGCCTCTACCAAAGATTTTGTACCATGTTTGAGTTCCAAAGAGGAAAGACATTCTGAGATTAGCATCATACACATCTCTTTTCCTACTGACAAACTGCAACTTGGTTAGATTAATCACAAAAGTAGCTGTAGAGTCTTTTGGGCTAATATGAAACAGGAAAAGTATTTCCTTCCTCTAGTTCCTGAGAGCTGACTTCCTTCATGAGACACAATATATTTCATATGGCTAGCCATGGAAGCAGCTCTCCTGCCCTCAGCCCCACCACGTAGCCATCCTGACAGACATTAAATTGTGGAGGAGAAAAGGGAAAAAAACCCTAAAAAACTAAAAACCCAAAACATGCAAATTCACCCTGTCCACTGCTGAAGTAGAACAACGGAGTGATGACTTCCACTATGCCCTGGTTACCTGAAACAGTTTTAATTTTCAAGGGTTTCTGACCCTTACTGTGCAAAATAGCCCCAGATGGACAGAGCCACTAAGGAGTCTGACACGTGGGAGAATCGGACTGAGCATCGGGGTTAACGGAGTTCATGTTATTCCCCTTGGACTTGACTCCAAGCAAGTCTGGCAGTCTGAACAAATAAGTCAGTCTGAAGGCAGGCAGAGACGTCCACGGGCAACTGAAGAGATAAGAAAAAAGCACAATATCTAAATTGGACTCCTTAGACACTTTATTTTTATTTCTGTTTCTAAGACTCCTTTCTTGGGCTGGCACAGAAAGAAATGCATTGTGCTGAAGAACTGAAGGCCATAAGTAGAAAAAGAAAACATGGAGGTTTAAAGTAAAAAACTAAAATAGAAACGTTAACAGCACTATGCAACAAGTAGTTAGACACTAAGGAGAGCTATTTAGTTGTTACTCCTGAGTGGGACTCTGCCCGAGATGGAGGTTTGGGGCCGAGGCTTCCCTGTTCTGAGAGGAGCCTTTGCCCATCTAAGTCACCCAGCCAGGAAGACAATGGTTTTATTGGCATCAGTGTACATCTCTGCTCTTGCTGTCACCTCTGTAACTCTGGCCTGGAAAGCAAAATGCTTTTGCTACCTCAGCTCCTGACCACAAAGAACTAGAGTAGGAAAGAAAACAATTTTTGTCTTAATTTTGTTCTTGAATCTAACCAGGACCTAACTCCATTTAAAAAACTTCAAGTCTAAAGAGCATTTTAATAAAGGGTTATAATAGAGGTAAATATAAGACTGAAAACCAACTACACTCATCCCTTTCCCCACGGAGGCATACAGCCGCTTGAGAGTGCTACCAACACAACAGCTCGAATGCAGAGCTTAGCGTGGATACATCACAAAAATCAAAGCCATTTTAAGCTCCTCAGGAAACAGAAACAGCATTAAATTCACACAAGTTTGGGACGGAGTGTGAATTTCAAAAGCAAAACGTTCACAACTGGCTTTCTGCAAACAACCTGCAGAACCAGCAATTTTCACTGACAGAATTGAGAGTGTGGCAGTCCAGGACGGTCACACCACCGCAGTGGCAAGCGCTGTACACAGCTTCACCAAGGGATCACAGACCAGGCTTTGAGCTGCTCTGTGATTCAGTTAGCAGGAACGTAGAAACATTACTCCCTACATTGTTAGTAGTTAACATTGAACTCTTATTTGGAGGATGAAATAAATTGTCTAATCCTTGGATCAAAAAGTCAGGATTATCATGGAAGGTTGCCTATGTTCAACAGTTGTCTGTATTGATAGACTCTTCCAGTACAATATGTAGAACATGTAGATTTTTATAGTATGAGTAATCTCGTTTAACATGTAGATTTTTATAGTATGAGTAATCTCATTTCTGTTTTTAATTCATTTTTCCAAGTATTTTAAGTTGCACCAGAAATGTGATGTTGACCAAACACATTTTCAGACGGCAGTTTAATCCATTAAGCATAAGACAACAGACCTGTTTGTTTTGGTTTTGTTGGTTTGTTGTTGTTGTTTTTTTAACTCTTACCCATAGGAACATTGCAAGCTGAGGGACACAATTACAGTATATAGGACAATTACAGTATATAGGACTAGACCACCCAGATACCCAAAACTGGAATACTTGGAGATGTATCAGACTGTAATCACACTACAATCACACAGCAGGTAAGCTGTGGAGATGACTGCTTTTATAATTCTTTGCAAAAGTTGAAGGACTTAGCAATAATTAGCAGTGGTCCTTAACCCGAAATAGCAAGCCATATTTTCTTTCTGGCGAGCAGCCGAGTTATTAATGTTTGTAAAGTACAGCAAGATCTATCAAGAGAAAGCATACTAAGAGCGGAAAACACATCACCACCCACATGTTATACAGACCTGCATCAATTTTACTCCTTTGAAACCTAGTTTGAATTAAAGACTACATAAAACTTTGATGTAAAGCAAATAATTACTCTGCTCAAAACACAAGCTGCTTTTGTGCTTTGAAGATGCGTGGCAGTAAAGAGCGGGAAGTCACAAATGATTTCCATGGGAAACACATGATTCTACAGTACTCCTATCATCGCTCAGACATCTACTCCTGGGTCTTCTGATTACGTCTGAAAGGATGTGAAACCCCAGAAGTATTATTTCTTGTATATTTTTACATGTCAGGAGCACAATGAATGTGATTGCTCCCAAGGGCAAGTCACAGAGCATGCTTATTGCTAGAAGGAGAACGCACTAAACTCCAGGTTTGATCTATTAAAGGAGAGTATTTACAGCTAAGGTTTCCTTTTTGAAGAAACTTCCCCTTCTGAAATATCAATTATTTGGCGCATTTAGAGTCCGATAGTACATGTATGCTTACATGAGGACGCACCGTTCTGCATGGTGCGCGTATCATGGTTTTGGTACGAAATAGCAAACCCTGATGCAGCACAACCTGTTTTCCCTTGAGCATGTAGTTCTCCCCCAGAGAGAACCACCAAAACTAAGCTGAGAAACCCACTTTCCCTGTTTGTAGAGGCCCAAGTATTTTCAGGACTTCTAAACAAAAAAAAAAATTGCATTTTTGATGCTGTAGTAAATAAATTTTCAAAGGCAGAAATGACACCTGACTGACTACCTTCAGCAGATGACACGTAAGAAAATGTGTTCTTACAGCTTTATAGGCAGACGGAACATACGCTTTTACATACCTTCCTGGATTTTATCCTGTTCTAGCTAAGTTTTCACAATGCCCCTCTCCAAGCGCCTGAACATCTTCGCAGCATTTTCCTGCTCAGGGCCTCTTAGAAACACGCAGCCAGTTCGTATTTCGCAGCTGCTGCCTGTCACCTCTGCTCTCCTAGCAAGTGTCTCTGTGATGTGCCCAATAACCTTCGGCCCATCATACCAATTCTACAAAACCACTTCTTAACTAAAATGTCATTTGAGAATCACTTCTTGTCCTAGCATCTGAAATTACTCAAAACAAATATTATACATAAATTTATAACTCATAAAATATTTATCTTCAGTTTTAAGTTTCTCTTGGGTTTTTTTGTTTGGGTTTTTTTTTTTTT
>WHYT01017051.1:253569-281448 GCA_009806455.1 Tetrax tetrax
AAAAAAAAAAAAAAAAAAAAAAAGATCATGTGAGGCATGTGCCAACTTTCCATAGATAACCAATAGACAGCGATTTGACTTCCTAATTGCATTTCTGTTTTTCCAAGGGCAGAGGAAAGAGCTTCAAGGAAATGAAACTCCCCAGTGTCAAGTATCAGCACGAACATATTTGCTGTATCTGTACTGAGAAACATGACTTTGCTTTCAGTACAGAAATAGCAAATATTCTAACAAGTGATCCTGAGGTAAGGGGTACCACGTGAATTTTGTGGTTCACATAGACATAAAGTTTTGGAGTTGACAGATTCTTGTTTTAAAGTCATAGTAAACCCTCCTGATGTTGAATAGGCACTGGAGCAGGCTCTTCAATGGCCAATGCATCCTTGCAGATCACTCTGCTCTCCAGCACGTTTCTTCTGCATCAGAGGCTGTGTGGAAGATATATATTTAATGGCTGAGGTGAAGTTCATTGTATTAAATTAAGCACAGACTTTGTACACTACAGATTGCGTTTTATACATCGCTGACCTCATATCCACATCTTTTTGATGTGTATAGAAATGTTTTACTGTACCCTGCATCTCTCTGTAAGGAAGTATTTCCACTATTTTGTCAACAAATTAGTGTTTTAAGCCTAACAAAAATATAATTAAAACTACTGATTTCCCATCAAAAGTAGCTTAAAAATTTCCAGTAGTAGATACACAATGACAGGACTGTGGAGTAAGAACTAAGCCCTGTATCACAGTGTCTTTAGAGATGCAGTGCCGCAGGAGGATGCAGGGGAAATGGCGAAGGAGCTCTGAGCCATTTCCTAATGAATCCTTTTGAAGTGCTGCCACTTAGGTAGAAGCTCAGGAGAGGAAGAACTAAGACAAGCCAGGACATCAACCTAAAGATGATCAGCAGGTCTGAATGTTAAAGCAACCTTTAAAGTTGGTTCACTGCTGGCTTATAGAGAACCTTTGTATTCACTTTGTTAGAGAGCAGGACAGCTGGAATTTTCACCTTGTTGGTAGTTGTTAATAGAAGTTTTCCAGAATCAGACAAATTTCTGTTGCTTTTCTGCAATGGGTGATGAACAACAATCTTCTCAAAACATGAGAGCTTCTCTTAGGGCATTGGTTATTGCAGATATTTTTTTTTCTTCCTTGTGTCCACTCCTACATCTCAGCCAGTCAAGAGAACTTCGGCTCTTCTGAAAAACTCCTTCTATGCATGTTTTTCAGTTGCAGTCTCTCAACTTAAACTGTGTAGTTTTCCTGGCTTCAGAATTCAGGATTGTGATTTAATGCAATTAAAAAATATACGTTAGTAGTAATAAACCTGGCTTACAGTAGACAACACATGTTTCCTGACCCTGTGAGTAGAATTGACTGATGTCAGTAAAGAAGCAAAGTCTGCAGTCGGAAGGATGGGCTGTTTTTCTGTGATCAGCTGTAACTGCCACTCTGACAATACTTTACTAGTACGACAAGCAATGCTTTTAGATCCTTCTAAGTCCTGAAGGCAATAGTCCACACAGGGAATCTATTTGTGTAAAGTGCATGCTGCAATAGTTTAAAAAAAAAGGTTTAGGCCTCAAATCAATAGCCTTATCAGATTTATGGCATCCAACCTTTATGTTTATAGCCTTCTCATTATAATAATAAATATTTTCAGACTCTGAAATGAAAGATGAATGGTAAAGGCAAGATTGTTTTATCTTTCAAACGACGGAAGGTCCCATACAGATGCCTCTCTGTTCTCATTAAACGCTGTTACCCAGGTGAGGTGATTCCAGAGCCGGCTTTCAAAGGGCCTTTGGTTTTCCAGGCATACAGAACCACCTGTGTGTACGGTCTGAGTAGCGTGGTGTTTGACATAAAAGAGTGAAGCTAAAGCAGGTAAAAAGCGAGTCGTGTCTCCGTCCAGAAACACAACGTGTGCTGGTAAGGGACTTTCTTACGTGGAGGGGAAAAAAAAAAAAAAAAAAAAAAAAAAAAAAAAAAAAAAAAAAAAAAAAAAAAAAAAAAAAAAAAAAAAAAAAAAAAAAAAAAAAAAAAAAAAAAAAAGCGCTTTCATTGTAAGTTACTAATTCATACTGTGTTAAGCCAGTAGTTACAGGTCAGCTTTCATTATGGCATCCAGCTACTACAAGCTTCTTTTAACATACCTTCTATACCTTCTCATAAACACTTTTTCTTCCACCCTATGTTGACTGAGAGGGTGGCTTTATTCATCTCTTGCCCTAAACAGCCCCGCTTTGCTGACATGCCTCACATGTGCATTTCACTGCCAGTGTTCAACCTTGCCTGTGAACAGCTGAGGGAACACGGGATCCCCAAAACCTTCTCCAGCCTTTTTCTTAACTTACCTTTGCCAAAGGACAACTGATTTATTCTTGGAGGGGTTTTATTTTCTTCATTCTTTGGTTTGTTGCTATTCTGGTGCCCTAATGTGACACAGCATTCATTCTTACTGTTTCATTTTCATACCTCTTGTAACCCCCAAAATACAATCACCAGGCTGGAACTGTAGCTTTAAGGAAGTTTTGTTGTGAATTCAGTTTAAATCACAGAACAGCTTCAACCAAAATAAACAGATTTTCTTCTTCACTTGAGTGAAAAAAACAAATCAGTTGTTTGGGGTTTGACATTTAAAAACATTTTAATGTTCTACTTTGCAGAGTTACTTTTGTTTAGAGAATGTTGATTTTTAAGTCATGCTTTGGATAAGGCTCAACAGTTTGGCTTTCCCAAAATATATTTTGGAGTGTGGGTTTTTTTGTTGTTAATTTTTTTGTTGTTTTTGCCAAGAACGTTCAAGTTTTTGAGGCTGAGTGAGACTCATTTTTTGGGTGGTTTTTCTTTTTTTTTTTTTTTTCCTTTCTCAAGAAATCTCTTTTTCCCCAGTTCCCACTGAACCAATATCTAGTTTTGTTGCCTCGATGTAAACTTTACTTTAGTTCTATATCACAGACTGAACCTGCAGAGGCGTTTAGGTGCCTGACTCCCATATGAACAACGGGAATCACTCAGTTCCACTGATTATTCTCTGCTTTCTCAGTGAGCACTGTGCTATCAGGTCAGATTCTTTCCGCCTCTCATTCCCTGCCCCTCCCTACAAACAAAATACCATTAATTTTTTCTCTGGAGTACTATGTTTGATTTTATGCATACTGGAAGCTGCCCTTTACAAACCCACTAATCTTCATGCCCCACAGAAGCCAAATGGGCCGGGCAGTTCCTGGCCGGGTGGTTTCTGCGGGGAGCCGGAAGGCCACTTGCGGGCACGGACCACCTCGCAGCTCTGTCAACGGTAGCAGCTCCCATGGGCAGCATCTTACACACAGCATTTTCCATCTTACACACAGCATTTTCCATCTTACACACAGCATTTTCCATCTTACACACAGGCTCTTCCCCTCGTGCAAGTAAAGGGGTGGACGTGTCCAGGGGTAACAAGATGTGCTGCATCCTATTTTCTGCCAGAAAATCGAGGAGCAGCGGTAAAAGCTGAATTTACGGGACAAGTGGGCTACCATAGCAAGGGGGCCAAAGTGCTTTCCCACAGTGAGGACCGTATCAGGATTCTGAGCGGGGAAGCTGAAGGAGGAGGTGTCCCCGCACACGGTAGTAGCCAGCTGCCCAGCGAGATGGCATGGCAGTGGGGAGAGGGGATCTGTGCAAAGCGTTCCTGTGTGAATGACAAAAGGGGATTTCTAAACTGCTGAAGTGTCCGTCACATGAGTTTTGTTTCCTTTTCAGTTCTACTCAAGCTTTTTATGACAAAGGCAGCAAGAACATTGCTTGCTGCTCACATTGCTGTATTTCTGATGCTACAGAGACCTCAACACAAGGCAGATACAGTAATGCACATCTGACTGCAGACAAAGCAAGAGCATCTCACGCATACATCCCATACTTTAAGACAGCTGAATCCTACCTTTTTCATTATGTTTATGTTCACACAGATGCTGTCAGATCAAATTTCCAGCCTTACAGCTGACCTCTGATCATTGTGTATTTTTATTGTCAATGTCAAATGAGCAACTGCAACCAGAACCCCAATCCAGAAAATACATACAAGTTGCTTCCTCTGTGTTAGCAACCTTGAGAGGATTACAAGTCCTCCCACCTGGGTGCAAAGTGACATAAAAGTAGCATGGTACAATACAAACTAGTTGACCTTGCCAGGGTTATACTTCATGGGTTTCAGATCTCTTTAGTTCACAATTTTCTCACAAGAACTAAAGCACCTTAGAGTACCATAGACAATTATATTTAATTGTCTTTAGAGATCACTGTACCCATTTGACTGAGTCCTCTCGCTGTATTGTGTAAGCTAGTGTGCTCCCAGACTTATTAATGGGTGATACATTAATAGATTTATTATATAATCACAGATAAAGTAAGAGTGGAAAACTGTTACTAAGAAACATGTGATATTGAGTCTTAAAATACTCCGGGATAGGTTTGAACTACTTGCTGGCTAGGAAACTGCTGAATCATGCCCATCAGCTCATACCCAAAATATTATTTCATTTGGCAAAGCACATACAAGCTATTAATGTTCTTTATTGTTGCAAGCCTGCTGAATAGCTGCTGATCACAATGTATGAAGAACAACTCTCCTAACTTTTCTGCCTCCTTGAGAGAAAGAAAATAGCGAGGATGTTTTCTCCTACAGTAGTTCTCCCTTTGACAACATTAGCTTCTAACAGAAAAAGAAAGTCCCCAAAACATTTTCAAAGCATTCAGTGAGCTTTCAGAATTTGAGACAGCTTAGAAGAAATTTTACTTGCCTTTTTACACACATAGCACTGATAGGTAGCAGATATCACCCATCTCCCAGCTGTAGTCCTCTCTGGTGAGAATGCACTGTTGTCAGTATGTGGTCTGCAAGTTATTTCTTAGACCTAGGAGAAGAAAGGAGCCTTTCTTGATCATTTAAAGGAGATGATTGAATTAATATGAGGAAAGTGGTTCTCTCTAAGATCTTGGAAAAGGTGACTGCCTAATGCTGTTAACAAGGAGGGAGAGGTTTTAAAAAGTTGAGTTCAAAAGCCCCAGCTGAAGTTAATTATGTTCTCTAATAGGCTTTGTAATGACTGTTTCCTGGCCTTTGGCATCCCATAGGCAGAAGGAGAGACAAGAGTGGCCCTGTGAATTTCTCTGGGTGCCTCGTTACCTTCTCCCTTATTCCTTCTGCCCTGGAGTGACGGAGCCCTAGACTGAAGTCCTAGGTTTATCAGCAGAAAAGGTGCCGTGCAGGCTGCTGGTACGAGCTTGGCAAAGTCCGTCTGAGATGGCTGGGCACCCCTCTTCCAGCAGCACGAGCTTCATCCTCTTTCTGGCCCCTGTGCCAGTGTGCAGGGCCTCTTGCTTTGGGGGCCTCTTTGGCTCTGACGCATCACGGCTGCTGCTGACCCCACTCCGGGAGCATTGGCCACGCTGGAGAGATGGGTCATGCAGAGCAGCCCCTTCATCAGAGCTGCTAGGGAACAGGCACTAAGTGTAAAGAGAGGCCCAAGAAGGGAAGAAATACTATTGCAGTTTTCTCTGGTCAATCTGGGAGTGTTACTTCTCACCCCTCTGGCTGACCCGACCTCCTCACTGACTGCCATCCGTGTAATATCTGACCATTTAAAACACGTTGGTGTTTTTTAAAAGAACACAAAGTACATTACCATAAGTATATTACCTTTTAGCCATCTACCCTGCAACCTTTATACAAGGGTTTGGGTATCACATAATGAAACATTCTCACACACTTTTTAATACAGGAGAGGTCAGAAAAATGTCTGTGGTGACACAACCACCTGAAGTTGCAGCGCTTGCATTTTGTCTCTAACTCACACATAATCATGAATTTTTCTTGCAAATAAAATCCATCTTTGAAGAGGAAAATAATCTCTAGGCAGGAAGCGTGGGCAGCCCGTCTCTCCAGTCTTCGTGGAGGGCAGTTTACTCTGAAAGCAGAGGATGGTATTTCCAGAGTTTCCTTTATGGAACTTTAAATTGTGGTAGGTTGGGCACCTGAGGTCTGCTGAGGAGACATCCTGAGTTAATCTGCTGCTTTAGCAAAGCTGCCGGGCACAGGCCATCTGCTGTATCCACACTGCATGGCAGGTTATAGGTACTTTGTGCTACATATTTCTGCTATAGAGAATGAACCCTCAACACATGATAATGAGTTACCTTTGCGCTGTGTGTTCCTCTCAAGTTCACGAGTAATTCACTGAACTCTTCAGCACAGCTGTAACTAGGCAATTCCTCTCGGTCCCTGCTGAATAGGTTACTCTTTTTCCTGAAATCCACAAACGCGTTTTGCTTCTTGGTCCTACTTTTTTAGATTTCAACAGCAAACAACTGAGACTATCAATCCAGAAACAGCAATCTCCTGCATTCATCAAGCCAAAGACACAAACGACTTGTATTAATTAACCTTCAGCCGGTATCATCAGGATGGCACAGAACCATCTCACTCCAGGTGCCTTCAGAGGCAGGAGCGAGATCTAGAGGCAGTTTACGGTGGTGTGACAAGGGAGTGCTTCAGAGTAAGGGAGCAGGGAAAGATGGGAACATCCACTGAATAAATTAAAGGTCTGAAGGATGCAGGGATTTAAACAATGACTGGAAGCAAGGTAGTCACGTGAAGCCGATGAATCTCATTCTGCAGTATGTGTGTCCTCTGTCACATGCTCCTGGCGGGCTGCCATACTTCTCACTTCCCTAGCGCGTTACGTGTTTTTATCATCCCAGTCAGAGCTCTCCAATATGCTCTTCTGCAGGTGCTGGACAAGTATTCCTTTACAGAACCTGCTTTTTCCCATGCCTCTCTTGCTATCAGCCATAATTTATGGCTCTGTGAAACCCAGTCAGAACTGTCTTTTCCACTTCTAATCAACATTTGTACTCAAGGATTCCAGAATTGGTTTACTTTCCCCATCCTATTGTTTTGTGATCGTAGCCTAACTTCTGGTATAATTTATTTGGCATGATGCAAGATATGAACTGCTGACCCATCCTCAAGCACATCTAATAATGCCTTGTATCACTTCCTCAGGATGGTCTTGCGAAACTGGTCTTTCCCTTTTTGTTTGGAACAGTGTTATTCGTACTAAGAGAATTAGAAGACCAAAATAGTCACAGAGAAATGATTCTCTGAATATATATCTTTATTAATTTGGTACAACGTTTGCTTGTTGTTCATTCCAAAGGTGAAGGGTGTTGGAATTTTAATATCAGTGCATGGAGGTCTGCACAGAATGACCTTAAGTAATGCTTAAGTATGATCTGAAGTAATGCTGCACACACTCTGTAAACTACAAAAATGAAAGCTGCTGCTGCCCTGGTCGTCTTGGTTGGCACCAGGCTACAAGTAAGGCCTGCACCCTGAAGCTTAGTCCATGAAAACCACCGATAATCGTGCTGAAGGGCCACTGATTGGGCAGCTCCTCTAAATCCCTCTTTTCTGGTGTCAAATTTGTCAATGAATACAAAACTATCTTCAGCAAACAGGTGATGCATGGGAAATGTACATATCCAGAAATCAGCACCTATCCTGAACACACCGGTGCAACTTCCGTGGTTTGGAGCTCTGTGGATGTAGGCATGGCTGGGGTTGAGGAGAATGCTGATCTGTTCTTCAGTTCCTTTATCACATTTAAGAGGGTTTACAATTCCCAGAAAGTGCTGAGGTTATTAATATGATCTTTTAGCACTTCTGTTTCCATGCTCTGACACTCATCTAATCCATGTCCTCTGTGGCCGAGTGGGGAATGTCAACTGGACAGCAGATGCCACATGGGAAAAAAGAACAAAATCAGTCTCAAATTACAGCTTTCTGCTGAACATCCAGCTACCAGCCTTGGTCTCTTCTGTTTGCTCTGTTCCATTTAGATAAGACAACATTTGGATTTTACCACAGCTAAGCAGATAAAATTAAACCGTACGTTCCTCTATAGCCCTGAACTTGAACTGGCAACCTATGTTAGTAACCCAAGTAAATAAGTCGAGTTACCATTTATTTACTGAAAATGTAGTCTCAGCTAGCAAAGCAGAACTGGATAAGAATTCATTATTTGTAGGGAGAGGCCATACCTAAGCATTCATCTTAAGAAAAAAATTTCTGTTACTGTCTAATCAGGCTGCTTTTGCTTTGAATCCAAAGATGAGACATCCTCAGGTCTGATTCCTCTGTTCACCGGATTCCTCCATTCGGAAAATCTATTCCTCCTTGTGTCCACGCAGTCACACAAAATTAAAGAAATAGAGGAAATAAACAGTAGGAGAACAGTTTCTTTTCCCTCTTTTGGCTAAGTATGACCCTAACGACACAGAAGGAATTAAAGGCAGTGAGCGTGTTTTATTCTTTTGTAGATGATGTGGATTTTGCACTGAGGCTAGTGGTATCTGCTAGCTTCAGGCACTAATTAGAGCAAGGAAGACAGTGGAAAACAAAAGAGCCAAAGCATGACTTTACTTCTTTGACAATTGAGAACCCCTGGAAAGGCTATCCTGGGACAGTAAAGGCAGTAAAAAGGCTGTAAAGTTAAAGGTCCTTGAAGTCTGCATGACAAAAATGGCTGTTGCTTTGTAATAAGACATACAGTAAGAGAAACATTCTGTCTTAAAAATAAGTAAATAAAGGCTTCTCAACACATATGAAGTTTCTTGGTATTTCAGAGGGGGAAAAAACTTTTCAAAGGACATTCAGGAGACTTTCTTGTACAAAACGTTTATCCAGGGAGAAACTTTTTTTTTTTTTTTTTTACCTTCCTTTCATGGGCATATACTACTTTTAGTGCTATTTTGTGTGTTTCTCTCCAGAAACTGTTAGTATTCCATCTGCCTCGCTGTGCGCAGGGTTGTGGGAGGGTTAGTTCCTCATGCCATCCACTCAGTCTAGTGACACCCGATTACGCTACCGAAATCTGCTGAGGGCTTCTGCACTGCGGCTCCATCAGTGCTCAGGCACCCACCAAGGAAGCTCCGCAGCTCAGATGGGCCGTTTAGCGTTTCTTTGGTTCCTGGCTGTGTCACAATTTGCTCCTTTCAGGTATGGCTGAGCAATGCCAAGGTCAGTACAGGATGACAGGGAGTAGTATATTGCAGGCAAGCAAATTTTTGAAAAAAGGTCCTAACGTTTCAAGTATTTTTTATTACTCTGAAACTTTTGTCAAAACCGTCCCAAAGAATGGATTTTTTATCTTGTTTTGTTATCTTTAGAAGATAAATGCACTGCAGCACACTTCATACTGTAAACAGTAACTTTGACTGGCCTTACCCCAGTAGCAACTGAACAAATATTTATAACATGGACAACTCCTCCTCCCTCTTTCTCAGCTGGACACACCATATATTTTTATAACTCCCTGTCAGTTTTTATGTCCAATGTGGTCAGTCAGGGGAAGGAAGCTCCCAGAAATAAAGGAATCCAAACATTGCGTTTACCTTTTCAGCAGTTTTAGAACCAAAATGTGCCTTTCTAGGAGCAGCCCCAAAAACCACATTATCCAAATTCTCCCAGTTAAGGTCTGAAGCTTTTAGTGAAATCCGCAGGCTACAGACAGCTAAAAAAGCTTAGATATAAAAGATTAGATATTAGGAAAAAAATTGTACACTGAGGGTGGTGGAGCACCGGCACAGGTTGCCCAGAGAGGTGGTGGCTGCCCCATCCCTGGAAACATTCAAGGCCAGGTTGGACGGGGCTCTGAGCAACCTGATCTGGTTGGGGATGTCCCTGCTCCTTGCAGGGGGGTTGGACTGGATGGGCTTTGAAGGTCCCTTCCAACCGTAATCATTCTGTGATTCTAAGCTCAACGCAGCAGAATGTATAGGATATGTACACATACAATGCAGGCAGGCTCTGCACTGGAATATGACACGTGAGCATTTTGGAAAACAGTTTTGGCAAGTCTGCTTAATGAAAACAGGGAATATTTGTACTGTTGTACCAAAATAACTTGAGGGAAAATCTAATATACCTGTCATGCTAAATCATTCCAAAGACTTTGTTTAGTTAAAGAAGATTATCTGCTGAAATTATATGAACATTAATCAAGAGGCATCAGTTTGAGTCCTTTTGTTCAAGATAAAATAGCTGAAATTGTTTGAACTGTATTGAAAATGTTAATGTGAGGAATGTGTGTTTTCTTCACTTTAGGTGTCCTACTTAAAGAGGATCCTTAGATGAAAAGGTGCTGAAGCTCCTTTACTTGTACGTTCTAAGCATAAAGAGGATTTTCACACTGACCATTTTGTTCTTTCAACCACGTATTTTAACTTTATATCTTCAGCAGCACCCCTTTGAAGATCTGTTGTATTGGGAAAAAAAGCTTTAATTTTTATAAAAGATGCCTGAACACTTTAATAATCCTGCAGAACAGCCTGTAATAGTGAATTCAGAGGTTGCTTATAAACTGAAAGCAAACATTAAGACGTTAAATGAAAAGACACCGTTATTAATGGACAAGCTATCCATGGGACAGATCTCTGGAGGGCAAGTAACTGGTGGATAGCTGGTGTGAAAAGGCAGTGTGAACCACTCCACTCTCTCCGCAGTGGTCCTACAGGAAAAGAGAAAGAGAACAGCAGCCTGTACGATTCACTTCATGAACCATACACGCTATAGACCTGTTTCCATTTAGTTATGTTACTTATGTTTGGCCTTTGTTGTGTCATAACCTCACAGTTCTCTGCAAAACTAGATAGGTTTTCCCTATCCAGTATTTGAGCAGTCCGTTGGTCCTGCCTAAATGTAGTGCCTTGCACTTTTCTACATTGGATTTCATCTTATCTTTTTCTGGATCATTTTATCAGTTTGTTTAGATGTGCTGTTGGCAATAGACATACAGCCATATTGCACATCACATTACAGGCGTAACACATTTTTACCCATTTTTTTGAGGGACTTAGGCAATCACACATGTTCTCTGTCACCCCCATCACTTCCTGGCAAACAGCTTTTGAACCACTTGGTTAATTCCATCTAAATATGATGAAAGAGAAAGGTCTCAAAGATTGACTTTAACAGTTTTATGAGAATCAGCAGCTGGGTAGATGAGAAGCCTGACACTGTTTCTGTTCTCAGAGGGAAAGGCCTTTGGCATGAGCACGAGACTTGTGCGTGCTGTTTGTTCTGTCAGCTGGCTCACGGGTCCCTGGGCACGCACGGGTCCGCAGCACACGCGTGGCTCCCGAGGATCAGGCAGAGCACGCGCTCTACTCTGCTCTGCTGCTAAAACAGGGGAGAGGGGAGCACCGCGAGGAGACCTCGTGGAAGAGCTAGCATTACACAAGACAGGGCTGGGAGCTACAGTTAGAGCAGCTGTAAATGTGCAGGGACCAAGGACATGGAAATAGAGAAAACCATGCTTTGTTAGTCCTCCTGTTCAAGGAAGAACTTATTTTCAGACTCTGGTAGTGGTTATTGGGATGCAGATATTCTGTGTATTGTCCTTCCCCTAAGTGAAGTGGAAAACGGCTTACCATGAGCAAAGTGAGTGTGTTTTCCGAGCCAACGTGTACAGCTTTAACAAGTGTTTTGCTCTTTTGGGTTGGTTATTTTTTTTTTAAATGAGTTAAGCTTAGATACTTACTGAAGTTCTAACAGCAGCATCTACTGTACATTCTCTTTGCCTTATATGCCAAAGGAGGAGAATCAGATTTTCTAAATATACGTCAAGTAACTTCCCATGTATTTACAAAGGATTAAGAACTCTTAACTCCGCATGCATGGAAACAGATTGCTCCATCACTCTATACCTAGAAGAGCAGAAAGCACATGGTTGCATGCCTCTCTTGTGACCAAATGCAATAAAGTTTAACTAGAGAGAAATATTGACCTGCACAAGGACAGGCTGAAGTATTTGAAAAAGCATTATTGAACAGCATGCACTTTGTCCATGCACTTTGCAAGCCTTTAAGCAAACATCCTTGTTCAGTTTTTTCTGCCCTTCAGAGTTGCAAAATATAGTCTGTCTTATTTAAAGCAGAAGCTAGAGGCATAGTCTTACTCTAGGAATAAAATACTTTTAATACTACAGTGATTATTACACCATGCAGTTAACAGCACCCACAAGGAGGAAAAAGAATGTGTAAGTACAGAGGGCAAGACAATACAGACTATTACTCTAATGCTTACTACCACCTTCCCTAGTATTAAGTACTGGAGAAAGATAGGAATGCAGAGGATGCACAGTACACCAGAGAACAGGTCAATCTTGAGGCAGATAGAAAAGCATTATCACCTTCACACCGCTAGATTTAGAAAAGCTAGTTCTATTAGTTGCACTCTTCTCGAGCAGAAACAATCTTTACTCTGAATTGCTTCAGGTTTGCTTGTAATCTTGTATTGTTTTAAAGTCATGAAGAGCCTATGACTTGTAATTGACTCAGTAATGTTGGCTAGTTTTTAATACTAAAAACCAGTAGAAATTATTATTTTAAATGAGCTTGGAATTGCCTGTTCATTTCTACTACAGAACGGATGATTTCTTTATAAAGCTTTATCTGCAAATTGTGATCCTTTGTAGATTAAGAGTTTATATGTATGCTTTGCAAAACTACTTGCATAGGAGGGTGTGAAAGAAGCCTCTGTCCAGTGGGAAAGGAGTGTAACACCATGATACGAAAAGGTGTGGTCTTTGACAGGCATCACTGAGGGAACACTCAGCCGGCTTACGAAGGACATGAGCTAGCTCTGCTGGCCTGGGACATACACACCATGTATTTTGTAGAAGCAAAGACAGCAGTAACTGTAGTATTTTAAAACTACCAGATGTGAACCTAGTTACTCTTTCAGAACTTCTAATAGACAGTTTTCTCATTAGAGAAACAGAAAATAGTTTAAATTGAAGGGACTGAGTTCACTTTTTCCTTTAACAATATTCAATTTTAAATCCCTGTATCATCAGTGCTCAGTTTAAGAAAACCCTTTTGAAAATGAAAGCAATTAAATATTCCAGAGCAAAATAATAAAATGTGATGTACAATATGCATTGCCTTCTACAAGCAGGGTTGTTATCTCAACTACCTAGTAAGCAAAGTATAGCAATAAGCAAGTAAACAGTGGTAGGTATCTTCAATCATTTTACATTTCGTTGCTGAGTACTGAACTCCACGGGGTCTTAAAAAATTCAGAACTTTCCAAAACGTGAACACTTGAGTAAAGGAAAACAGTGAAACCATCAAATAGTAAACTGTGAAGGGGCTTCTTCAGTCACAAAAGTGTTCTTTATCCATTAAGTTATCTACACAAAACCATTCAGAATTATTTTTCTTTGTACCTACAGGGGTGGATCAGTGTAATTACATTTTCAAGTCTGTATTCTAACACTTTTCTTAATTTTTAAGTGGCAGTGAAAGAGGTAAACCTTCCTAGAAATGAAAATTGGTAATCTGACTTTAACATTGACATTTTGGTAGCTCTTATTGAAAAGGAACATCACTTATTCTAATACTACCAAGTCTGCTCCATGCAACAGAGCCTGTAATTTTAACTCACCACATTCTAATTCCCACATGGGAATAACTAATTATTACTAATTCTCATTCCCATAGGGGAATAACATAGTAATAACATAACTGGGGACAACCCATAAAGGTATTTCTCAAGGAAAACATCTAGTTAAAGAGGAATCAGTTCAGGGAAATCCTAGTGAACGAGCACAGTATCATTCCAAGATCGACTCATCAAGCAAGCATATCCTAAATACACATAAGCAGCAACCCTGTATGAAATACTCAATTGAAGCACTTTTCAAGACTAAAACCAGAATATTAAAAGTATCGCATCTATTTGTGTCCACTCTTATGCCTAGTGTCCTCACCTACAGGTTGCAAAGTCCATCAGCTCAAATTCAGTAGGGTACAAAGATGAAGGTAAAATGATTTGCTTTCTGTTGCTCAGCACGCTGATACACAAAACTGCTGTATCACCAATGCTGGTCCTCGGCTGAGGTTGTAAGATCACAACTTCACTTTCAGCTACGGCGTCTTAAGTTACCACTGTGGGTGGTAAATAAAAAGACAGAGCTATAGGGTCTTTGAAAGGCTTTTACTACACTTGTCACTTGCTCCCTTCTCAAAGCTCTTTGTGGTCCATCGCTGTTTCCATCCCATCACTACAGAAAACCCTCATCTACAGGATCCACGCTAAGTATACCTGCTGAGACGCCCACAAACCAAATAACACAGGACAAATATCTTTTTATGCAAATTTATTCATTAGCTTTAACAGTAGTAATACATAAATCAATACTATGTCCAGCATAAGGTTGTATAATAAAATATGCTCTTCTGGTAAGATTGATTTCTAGTGCGTACATTTTAAGGGCAGTTTTCATCCAAATTGGACACATTTAAAAAAATAAATAAATACAAGGCCAAAGATGCTTACTTAATGAAAAGTCCTGCTAAGTAAGACTTCAGGCTCCACATTGCTTCAAAGCACTAATCAGTACAGGTGTCTGCGTACATCTTAAGACTTACACACACAGGGGGTGTGCTCAAGCAGCATACATTTTTTGATATCTGACTCAGACCAATACATAGAAGATTTCCAATTCAGATCTCCTTATTTCTCTTAAAGCTAGCATCCACCTTTCCTCTTTCTCTTTTAGGATTGTCTTGCCTTCCAGCTGTGTATCTGCACATATGAATCCTAGCAACATTATGTGTACAAAATACAAAGGTCCAGTCCTGTCTCAATACTATTTTATTTTTTTTTGGCTTGAGATGCAGACTGCACTATCTAGCAGAACTATTCATGAAACAAATTGCTACTGAACTCAAACAAAGGCTACATTGCTCGGGGGCTGGGGGCGAGGGGCAAAAAAAAAAAAAAAATTAAAAAAATTTAAAAAAATACTTTGAGAACAGATAGGAACATCGCATGCCCCCAGCTCTATTTGTTATGTTTTCGGAGCTCTCTAGATTTGAGTACATCCCCTCTGGGATGTCTGGTGCTTAGTGCTACACCATTAAGCTTCAGGCACACTGGGTTCTGTAGGCTACCGACGGCCCACAAGAAGCTGCATCTTCAGCTTTTTTTCCCTGACAGGCAGTGAGTCCAATATCCAGATGTTCACAGCACTGTATAGAGGCACTCACTGACATTTGGGCTACCTTTACTTATATTCAGGAATATTAAAATCTGGTCCCAAGTTAGATTAGCTATACATGAAAAAAATATATATTTGGCAAATCAGAGGTATTTTATTTACTAGAGTACTTATCACATACTGTATAAGCTATCCTTTGGGCATATTTATTCTACAAATCTAGATAAGCTTGTTCTATTGTCTTCTCACTTTTAAATTCTAATGGCAAAATTCCCTTTTCCTCAAGAAGTTACATTCAGGATTGAGTCACAAATTTTAAAACTATTCTAATTTACACATTTTACTTTATTATATCAAAACAAAACCCAAAAGTTTGGTCAAAGTATAAACACTTATAAATCTAGTGAAAACATCCCTGAGAAACTTTCAGTAACATAGCAGTAATGATTCATTTTGGTCCATTAGAGGAGAAAAATTGTTACATCCAGTTATTGAATACTGAGGGCTACAAGTACATTGGCTGTACATTGGATTCCCACTCACTCACTTTCACTTCTCTTACAAAATATTTTATCTGAGACAAAAGCCACTAGAGGTTTTTTTACATTCTATTTAGTTTGATATACAATATAATCATCACAAATTTTAAGATGAATGGCCGAGATTCAGCCCTGGTGTAACGCCTTTAATGTCAATGGAGTTCACACACTTACATTCCAGGGTTGACGTCTGGCAACATAAATGACTGTGTGAAGGACAGTACCTAAAATAAAAAAATCTTAGAAGTTATAGATGACACTTTTCACAAGTTGCTGATGGATGCTTTTGCATGCTACTTATTTTGCAAACAAACAATTTTAGAAAGACTTCAGTTTAGAAGTCATACTTTCACGCTATAGGAAAACTCAGAACACTACTGGGTTCAACTCAACTGAGAGAGCAAAGTGTGCAGAGCAGTCTCCACAAAAGTGCACAGAGGGTTAACGACTATGGAAGCACTGTGTTACTGCACATGCAGGGGAAAGAAAAAAAAAAACAAAACTGAAAGAACATCTTGAAAATTAGAGGGATGTATCATTCTTCATTGCTCTGAAGTTGCTTTAAAGGGCCACACAGTTCAGCATCTCATTGTTTTAGCGGTATTTTAGAACCAAGTCAAAACTCACAAATGTACAACGTAAATGGAAGTAATCCACTTTTTTACTACTTTTGCCTGAAATACTAATAATTTCCCAATATATCAGGTTTTAATAAGGTTTCTGAAAACAATAGCATATGAAAATAAACTAAAGCTGCTTGCACTCTGAGGCAAAAAAACTACGCTAGCCCTAGACTTGATCTTTCTGTACCAGTGCTCCTGACCTTAGCGCTTCTGCCACATCAAACCTGAGCAGACCTGTCATTTGCAACTAAAAAAAGTCATGCTTTATAATGTTACATTAGTAGCTTCTGCTAAAATAAGACTATGTTTTACTTTATGAAGTGCAACAAAAGTGTAATACAATATCTTGTACCTAGCACTTGTATAATTTGTACTGAAACATGCAAAAACTACATAGGTGTTTCTGTAAAGTTAAACCAAACCAGATGGAATACTGAAAAGGTGTACAGGGAAAATACTGGACCTTAAGAGCCTGCTTCAGGAATCCAAGAAGGATGTTTATACCAATATGAGAAGATAGGGAGTAGAACTGTTAATGGTAAGGGAAAAACAGATTAAAAGCACACAAAACCAAATCCTGTATATCAAATTATCCCAAAACAACTAGAAAAACTCTCATTTTCCTCAATGAGCCCAAGAACTGTTTAGAATTCCTGAACAAACTGAGTATGTACAACCACTAAACAGTATCACTGCAGTGGTCAGAGACAGAAATTCAACATTATTTTTGTGATCAAAAGGTAGAGGTATGACTTGTGGGGATCCTTTGAAACAGCAGACATCAAGATCCAACTAGGCTGTCCTAGTTCCATGAAACATTTTTACAGGGTGACTAAGATGAATTCTAGCTCTTTTGGAACAGCTTCCTCAAACAGCTAAGTTACACATTCAACTCTAGAGAAACACCTTAGACAGGGTTGCAAAAGGCAGTATATGTGTTTAACCATTATATTTGTGTAGCAGGTTAGTAAAAGAAGTGGATCCTTTCAGACAGTAGATGTATTACCAGGTCGTGAACTGTCAGTGATTGTTTTGGGATCAGGAGTGCAACAAACAAAAAGTTGTTTTCCCAAGCTTTTTTGAGCAAATCTGAAGTACATTATGTGGCCCATTGCAACAAAAGACACAGAAATAAGAACCAATAAACCAAAAGCTTCAGGGTTTGGGGCCAAGATGACCATGATGAAGTGCAGCAAATCAAGAAGATAATTCATGGAGTTTTGGACACCATTTATGATGCCTCTTTCAGATTCTACCACATTTTCTTGGAGCAACTGTGTGACAGTCAAATCAAAGGACCAAAGGCCTATGGAAAGAAAAAAAAAGTTATCCATACACTCAGGCTTCTCATGGCAAGCTTTCATTACTGGCACAATTCAATTCACACTTGCAAACACTCACTTCTGCCAAAAATGCGGAGGACAACCTAGCCTCTTGTCAGACTAGAATGGATTTCACACTGACAGTCAAGAGCAATTTACTCTCCCTTTACTAGTGCCTCCTGAAATAATACATACAGCTTGACACATTAACTTCTGTTCCTTACTTAAATAACTTGTTTCACAGCTATTTACAGTTGCTATTGCAATTGCTAAGTTTTGCATAAGATGCTTGCAAAAAAGTCAAACATGTTTTAAACCTATGGAGAATACATAATACTTTAATAGTCTCAGTTGACATTAGCTTCTATACTGTTTTAGTCCATTAACGATCCAGTTTTAAAAGTTCACCTTGCAAACAAACTTAATATCTATTAATCAAGTATTTTCTTTCTCCAAAATTCAGCAAAAGCCACAGAAATCAAGAGTACAAAAATTCTACAGATGAGAATTACTGTTCCTTACGTTTATGTAACTCTTCTGTTGACTAACAGTACACTAATCAGAAATTCCTCAAAAAGTTAAGCTGTCATCCAAATCAAAGTTTCTGTTCTAAACTCCTCCAGTGGTCACAAAGGTTAGATAGTTTATTTAATGAATGGATTAATTTAGTAAACTATTAAGTTGGAAGGTTTTCATAGCAGACGAATATAGTTCTAATTCCTAGTAACACATGGTTTTATTTGGTGGTGAATGAAGATAATTTAGAGATAAGCATTCCAAAAAACAAGTTACATTCATCTCCAAATGTGGTAACTTTTCTCCTATTAGTGACATATGATAGGCAAGATTTTAGTACTATAGTCTCTGCACTGGTGGTATTACCACAAGATCGTTTCATTTTTATGCAAAGTGTAATGAATTAGCCTTAGAAATATACACTTCAACTGTAGCCTACAATTGTAAACTTAAATTTGTATTTAGTTGACAAGCACTGTGATTTCTTGAATTAAAAGCAGTCAATAGATCAGATTTCAACAGTCACAATACTTACCAACTCTAGCAGCAATGACTCCTGCAAACAGGAGACTAACAGAGATTAAAGGCACGGGCTCAGGACTCATCTCTGGGTCGCTGTTAGCAGGAGTGGTAGACCCGTTTAACAAGCTGGGCATTCCAGTTGCAAAAACCATTTCAGGCTTATCTTCTGGAGATGCTATAGTAGGTAACGGCTCACTTTCAAACAGCCTGGCACTGATGTCAGCAAATGGGGAAACAGTCAAATCCAGAGGACTTCCAGGCATGAATACAGAGACGGCACATAAGACCAGACAAGCAAATTGAGCGACTCCAGAAATAAGGCCCGTGCGAACCAGGCCGCATTTCCGACGAAGCCAAGTGAAAGCTACTGTTCCCATGATTCCGGTGACTGCCGAGGCACCCATCAGGAGGCTTAGCACAGAGCCACTCAGGCCCTGAGTGTATGCATAGCCTGTAGTAATACAATCAAAGCCCAGAACAGTCATATACAGAAATGCAAGACCCATGCCTGCAAGAAAAACTGGCTGGTTGTAGTACGCAACCCATCCATCACGAAACGTGATGAAGGGTTCAGCAATCCGGGCAGCGCAGCTGACTTCCTTCTCCTGTTGAGGCTCAAGGCCAGTTACATCTTTCTCAACAATTAACTGCACTCCTTCGGCAGGTTTCACATCACTCTCTGTAACAGAAACGTAACCATTAGATGCAGTCCTGCCTGGGAAGTGCAGAGTGTAAGCTGCAAGACAATTGTTTGCAGTTAGTAAGTTCACTGCAGCAGAAGCGCATCAGTTAAATTCTGCAATCACCCTTCCTCTGATTATTTAAACATTTTAAAGTGTCCTTAAATCCAATTTGTATAGAAAGATCAAGTGAATTTTATCCTTATCAATTTAAACTCCAGCTTGTTTAATTAAACTGTGGTAGGAGAAAGCATAGCCTGCTTCTTTTCAACAGGCTTGCCACGGAATGCTCCATTTCCATAAAGAAATTGTTTGCTTAATGAATGCCAGTGTTAGCTGGCATTTTAACAAAGCTTTGTATGTTTAAATACACTAACCACAGAAAGCAGGGAATATGTAAACATCTGTCAATATCTCATGTCATGGTAGAGGAAGCAAGGCAGAGATGCTTGCTGAAGCACACCAAAGCCAAAAGTTGACTTAAAAATAAACTTGACTTAAAAATAAAAGTCTCAGATCACGCTTTTCTACAATTTCATTTTCACTCTAATATAGGAGAAAGGCACTTCCATGGGTCACAAACAAATCAAAAAAATCCATAGCAGTATTTAGATTAGCTATGTGGATAGAAACTATACAAACGTTTGGATGCCTGAACAGTGTTTTCACACTGTCATGTTTGAAACAAACTCCACATACAGCAAGTTAGACACGTGAAGTGCTTCTGCAACTGTTAAAAATGCAAGTCTTCTACTGAAAACGGAATACTGCAATAGGGAAGTTTAAGAGACGTTCCCTACATAGGGACATTTCCTAAACGCTTCCTTCTTCAGGAGCATTCCAGGGCCAGTTCCAATGCTATGGAGCCTCATACACTCTCTATCTTGCTCCCCTATCCCATGCTGCCATCAGCCTAGTCCAGTGCCTTACTGGACCAGCTACTACCACAATGGATCTGCTGGCTGGGAAGATGATCTGTCTCTTCAGCACTTCTATTGGCAGCCTCCTATCTCACTATCCATTAAACAAAGAGCAGATTGCTAGCTAGCTTTCCAAGAAAAAAACAAATTCTTTATAACATTTCTTTAAAAAAAGATCCCACAACATGTTGTAGCTGGGAACTCATAGCTTCAGCTTTCAAGAGTATTCACATACTGCTATCTTAAAAATGGGAACATGCTTAAGTTTTCTGTTCCAGTATCTGATGTGTGAAATACTTCATAACAAAAAGTCTGATTCCAAAACAGTTTTAATTTCTGATATTAAGACTATCCAAAGCAACGTTAATATCAAGTTTAAGGTTGCCTATAGTCATAGCCATCTACACTGCAAATCCCAGTTGTTCAGCTTGGCCAAGGAAGCAGAGTAGAAGGTCAAAGTAGGTGGGGGTTTTTTTGGTTTGGTTTTTTTTTTTTTCCCCCTCCACCATTTCCTGCAGCATGTGGGACTCGCTGAAGCGTGCCAGAATAGAACTATTATCCTGTATTCTACAACCTCCTGAAAGCCTGCTAGCACTATGCATAAGCAGAGGTGTGTTAGCAAGGAAGAGTCCTACACAGGCTGTTTTGCCCGTAGACACTACAGACAGGCTTTGTCAGCTTCTTAGCTATGGTATAGAGGGATAGGAGCATTCCTCATTATCAGCCCTAAATAACAGGGCAGACTTACTCTAAAGGATTAATTAAGAGGAGAGAAATCATTCTTTGGCCGCACAAAGTATTGTTACTTAGAGTCTATGGTTATCGATATCCAAAATCTGCAATCTTTGAGCTATGAGTAGAAAGCCATACAGCCTAAAAGCAGAGTCTGTAGAAGACAAACATCAACACTTCAGTTTGACTGATACAGTGCACATACTGTGAATTTGCACAGTTACTTTTGTGTTTTCAATACCTTTCTTTGCATTCAGCTGTTTCAGTTCCGATTCGTCAACTTTTGCAGATTTGAGAGCCAGAGTAGGGGTTTTCTGATAAACCTTCCAGAGCAGCAGGTATTCCACACACATCGACATCAGGTTCCAGCCAGAAATGAATCCACAGCCAATCATCGGGGAGCCAAATGTCATTATTTGACCAACTGCCATTGGGGCCAAGATATTGGTCAACTGATCAATTCTTCTTATTGTGGCATTCATATCTGTCAGAAATGATTTGATGAGATTAAGTAATTGCCGAACGCTTACAGTGAAATATTCACTAACGTAACTGGGGATTGGACATGTATACACACTAAGCTAAGAACTCTTGCTCCAACTGTAAGTGGTTCCAGCAGGAGCAGGAGTTAGATTGCAAACTAGAGGCACCTTTAGAGTGTTCCAATGTGTAAGTTTATTGGCACCATCCACAGTGTTTGTAAGCCAAATCTCTACTCTTGCTCGTTGTGCCTGTATGAGGTCTTTCAGGTTTAGCATGCTGGGTTACAGTGGAAGTGTACTGCTGCAGGTAAAGCCGTTAGCCACGAGACCAGATGACCCTCACATCCTAGTGACGTTATGGGCTCCTAAGCCTATCTCTGTAACAGTCAAACCCAGCATGCACAACTCCAGACATTCAGAGGAGTCTTGTATGGTGGAATTCTTTCCTGTGAAGATAATTTTAGCAACTACTAACTCCCAATACTGGACCCTGTGTTTCTTAATCTTCTCTATTATGTCTAATAACTGGTGACCACAGTATCCGCTGTGATAGCAGCAGACCTTTGAAAGGGCTTTAAATTTCCTTATCAAGTCACACTGCCTACAACTGCCACCAACCACTCTCAGAACTTACTGAGCAAAGTCCTCACTCCTTTCTGTTCCACGCTTTGATGTTTATGGTCAAAACAAGCAGCCCATTCTTAGCATCTTCCATTTACTGGTAGGGGATCTCTCACTCTCCCCAGTCTTATCAGCTGTAGTGTCATTACACCCTCTGGGCTCCTGTAAGTTCCCAATTAATGGTACCATTGTTCCACCCCTAGAAGTTGCTAGATGCTCAACGGTTTTGCACAGCAGGGTTTCAGGCTGCTTGGAAGTCCATCTCAAACACATTTTAGAGTTCTCTTCTGAATATGTAGAGAATTACTCCTTGCCATTCAAAGAAAGGCTTCGGTTATTCTACTTAGAACTCAAAGTCAATTAAATGTTAACTATTTGACTGACTGTTAACTAAGATAAGTTAGATGCCTGCATGATATTTGACTTTAGAAATTCCAAGAACTAAACTTTACTTTTTGAGTTATTTGAGGAAGGCTAGTATTTACATTCAGGAAAGGTACAAAGAAAGAGTGAATGGGAAAACTAATCAAGCACAATGAAGAAGGGAAAGCCAAGGCAATTTTTATTTCCCTATTCCACTAACTTATTTAACTAAGGCCCCTCTTTGAGGAAAGGTAACAGTGCAGTGATGGGCACCAGTATTTGCCGCAATGTCATTGCTAGCATTTAATATTTTAAGTTAAGGAATTTCAACAGTCTCCAAATTACATGATGATTAAAAACATAACAACCTTATTCAGCCCGGAAGAGATTCTTTAGATAGATCTGTTGAACTAAGGTGCTTATTTCAATAGGGTTTTTTTTGTCTTAAATTAAGTTACATGAGAATTTAGAGTAACCTCTTGCCTGATTTTTCAGTACAGAACACAAGCAGTCATATAATTCTGACATCATGACACAGTACAAAGGCAGGACCGCCTCCCATGCAACAGTCCTCTGCAGGTGTGGTCTGTACCTTATCTCGGGTATTAAGTAGTACAGGGACTGGGGAGATTATTTGTAATAAGATGTGACACAAGAAGAAAGGTTAATGAGAACCATTAGAACTTTAAGGCTTTTACGAATAAGATGATGTTTTCCTACTTGTGATTCACACGCATGAAGAAAGCTAATCTGTACTGCTGCTCTACAAAAGGCATGACGTAGAAAAGCACTGCAAGGTCAAAATTAAAGACCATGCTGGAAAATCTGTATACTGCAAAATGAAAGCAAGACACTTTCAGTGCATCTAATTAAGAATTAGCCTCTCCTGGATGAGATGAGGAAATAAAATTCCTTCACTGGAGATAAGCATCAAAAATAAATCTGCAATACAGGATTCAAATCCCTAAAAGGACTCTGGCATGTAAACTCAACTTTATGGACCTTTTAGGCAGCTTCCTACAAAATTAAGAGTCCAGAGGCTGACTAGACCTGGAGGAATCTAACCGCCATAAGGGTCAGACTTAAAACTTTAGTCCCACAGTTACTTTAGTAAGCTATAAATGTCTTGGCAATGTTAGGCTCCTCTGTGCCTTGTTTGTACTTCAGTATCAGTTCCTCTATCTGGGGAGGCTTTAAGTCCCCTGATAGAGTTGATTTAGAGCCCACATACAGCCTGCCCAAGTTCATCACAAAAAAAACCTCTGCTTCCCACACTGTGACGATCAGAGCAGCAGCACAGCCAAAGATCAATCATACATCCCTTAGTGTGAAAGGCCTTGCAGCTAGGAGTAACCTCCAGCAAAGGGGAGTCAGGTTCAAGGCATCCTTGGGGAGGATCCCAAACAATCTCTCACATCCTGAGAGGCACTGGAATGGCCTGCCCAGGGAGGTGGTGGAGTCGCCGTCCCTGGCAGTGTTCAAGAGGCGGCTTGATGAGGAGCTACAAGATATGGTTTAGTAGCTCTGGCACCAATGGTAGTGGGAAGACGGTTGGACTAGATGATCTTATAGGTCCCATCCAACCATGCGATTCTATGATTCTATGATCCAAGCAGTGTCATGACCACCAAGCTGCAGTAGAATTTGAATGGGAACTCATTCTCTCTCCTAATAATGCCATGCCACTGTGCAAGAAAGGGGAAAAAGAAGGAAAAATATTTACTAGGAGAAAAAGAAGATTAAGTCTGTAGTCTAATACCAAACGTATCGGATTTCAAAGGAATACTGAGCTTTCAGTTCCAACCAAAGAAAAGCGTTCACAGCCTCAAGTGAGACATCTAATGCTAGAGAAGTGCAAGATTTCAAATATATCTGCATGCGCAGCATTTCCTACTGGCAGTTTCCTGATCCACCTACTTTACTGTTCTGGACTTCATTCTCATGTACCTCTGTCTTTGATCCCTATGTGAGGAGCCCAGTTACGAAACAGTCTTCTGTTTCATTCCAGGGACCTAAAAATAAAGTATTGCAACACTTGGCTTTAAGTGCCTGGAAGTTAAATAGCTTTTCTATTAAGCACTGGTTATTTGATTTAAGAGTGTGGTGTATGTTTATTTGTTCAGCAAGAATAAAGTTTTCCTGACAAAGCTGCAGGAGGACAAAACAAGTTTAGAGATGCCTAAGTGAACTGTAACCACAACAGTAGCTTCTAATCTCAGTAAGTGCACTCCAGAGCAGTGAATAGGGAAATAAAAGCGACTCTCTTTACCTGCTGTTTCTCAATATCTGGAACTCAAAGATGTGCTGACCTCTGTAAAACGCTAATCTAAAAATCAAGCTCGTAAAGTAAGACATTTAAGGTATTAAAAAGGCAATATATTTCACCTGCCAGTTTGCTTCTGTCTTCCCCTGCAACCACAACAATCCAGTCCCTCTGAATTGTGATCGCTGTGGCAGTGCTGGCCAAATTGGCAATATTTGCTATTGTGATAACCAGGATATAGCACATCGTCTAGAGAAACAGGGGGGAAAAAGTTACAACGTGAGAAAACTGATGAAGGGGTATCTCCACTCCTATCCTGTACAACCAGAAAAGACACTTTTACATTTGAATCCATGTTAGTGCTACTCTTCAGACAAAACAAGACCAAGTCTACTTTGCAGTTCCTGACAGGAAACAATCACCTTTGATTACCCAACTAGCTTAAAGTTTGCTTGCCAGTTTTAGCTCACAGGAATGTCTAAACAGACTAGAGAGAAAAAATAAAAACTGATCTGTCTACCATGCTCCCCAAAGTTTCTTTGTAAGTTAATTCCTTATTAACAAGTTCAGGCACTCACAAGCAGCCATCCGTGGTATAAGGTCAGAAGCTGTGTCTTAAACAAGAAGACAATCATCAGGATAATACCACAGAGGATGACAGACGCATTCTGCACAACCAAGGATGTCTGGGCCACTGTTTTAAATCAAAAGAGAAAGCAACAGTTATAAACATAAGAATGAGCTAATTACATGCTTAAGGGGGCTGTAATTAAGGAACATGCACATATTCTTTAGATATTTTTATTTTCCTATTCTTCCCCCGAAAATATAAGTGGTAAAACCATACTTCATATTAGATTTTGAATATTCCATTGTCTTAGAGAAACAAATTAATGTCCGATGTAACTTGACAGCTCTTAACACCTTGCAGTCCAAGTAGGTCTTGCCTCAATCATAAACCAAACTCTACCTGTTTAAACACTGACACTGTATTTAAAGGGGTAAAACCAAGACTTAGCTTGAGTCTGTAAAATTTATCTTCAGCACACCATGGAATGATACTACTTGGTAAACTCTTGGAAAGTAAAAATGTGTATGAAGAACTTGATGCCATGTTACTTATAAAACAGACTACAGCACACATATTTGAAGTCTGTACAATGCAAATGCAGTGCGTGTTTACGCTTAAGTGGAAGATGTTTGTATCCAGAACAAAGACAGCAAATAGAGCAAGTGTATGTTAGTGTTGCCTACAAAGAACTCGGTCTGTAGTACTTAAAGTTACATGCTTTTTACCTTCTGCATTTCTGCGTATCTTTACATATTGCACAGGGTTAGCCTGAGTAGTGGACATATTGTGACATAGAACTGTTTTTCTCCTGTCTTTAACACTATCTTTGTATAATCATTACCACTCTGAAACACCATCCTTAAAAAAAAAACGAGCAAGCCCCATTCTCATATTTGACTTTGAGGAGTTAACTCAAACAGCTTTAGCTTTTTACATTAATTTGATCCATCCTTAAGTAAATAACCTGCTCTAGGCATCTAACCTTTGAGCCTGGAGTTCTTGTCCACCCAGTCTCCAATAATGGCTCCCAGGAGAAGAACTGATCCCGCCACCACCAGTCCATAGACTGCAGTCAGGAGTAAGCTGTTTCCATACAGCTCAACCAGGAACACAGACACAGCAAAATGCCACATACGATCTCCCTTTAAGAGGAACAGAGAGTACACAGACAACGTTACCACATGCACTTTGAAAGCACACAAGCTGACTATTTTACTAACGCGCTGACAAAAGTCTGTATTAAAATACAGGTTTGTTACACAGGAAGGTGGGGGTGTGGGGTTGGTTTTAGGGGTTTGGTTTTGTTTGTTTTAATTTTGGGGGTTGTTTGGTTGGTTTTTTATGACTACATCCTGTCACCATTGATTTTATCCCAGTACCACTAAGATCATCTGTCTTAATCAAGTGCAACATTACAGCTTGTAATACCACATCCAAAATCACAGATATTTTCTATTATAATATTACAGGACAAAGTCTATTACCAGTCACATCCAACAAGTTTCAGAAAGTTTACACAGACTCTCCAGCACAGATCAAATACAGGCAACGGATTTATTGACTGCTGATACTATTTAAATAACTTTAGAAGATGTCAGTTTGCTCTTAGATGATCAAAGCTTAAAAGCTGATTTAAAACACAAAAGTCAGTCAAGTCAAAGCAAGTCGTACTACAATTTGGAACAGACATGGGTAAATCAAGGAAGGTGGTGTCCTAAATGTTAACTGAAGTTTCTAAAATCAATGGACTTAAGCTCTGTTTAATAATGTTAAGCATTGACCCATTACTCAGAGGTAGAACATCAGAGCTAGTTTAACCTATTGCAAACCCATTGCTAGTTCAACCTATTTAGCTTACTGTTAGCTTAACTTAGTGTTTAGAATACAAAATTTTCATGTTCTGAAACCACTTACTAGAAGTTAAAAAAAAAAAAAAAAGCCCAAAATGCTAAATATGTCCAAGGGAAGGAATTTTCATACTATTCAAAACATTTTTAAGTTTGCTACCAAGCAGACCTGTGCTTTGCTAATGACTATAGCGAGGTTTTTATGTTGTCACAAGGTAGGAGTCATATCTCACTTAATTCTTAAACATATTGCAAGAAATGCACTACAGAAAATGCTTTATGTAATCAATAACAAAGCAGATGAATAGAAATCATTCATATTATTCTAGGGCACATCGTTTGTTTAATAAGGGTCCCTAATATTAGTCTTTTATAAATCAAACAAACAGTTTTATTCTGCTGCCTTATCTTAAATACACAATTGCTATGTGATACAGCAATACAGTACAAATTTCTAAGGACCTCAAGTATTCTAAAGGGCGGGGGAAGGTGTAACATCAGAGGACTTTCAAACAGCAAAGTCTGCCAAATCTAACATATCACATAACAGAGCAATCAATACATACACAAAAAGCATGCTATTTGGAGGGTCAAAATAACTGCAGTTTGAAAAAAAGGCTTACACATAGCATAGACACACAAAAAGAATTTGCCTTTTAATGTTACTGAATTTCTCTGAAAGAGATTTCTTCAAGTACTGTAACATGTAAACAATTCATATTTGTCTCCTTAACCATAGGCAGAAAAAACAATTACATCCCAGTCATGTGGGAACAAAATTTCACCTGTTAAAAAAAAAAAAAAAAAAAAAAAAAAAAAAAAAAAA
>WHYT01017051.1:281468-318083 GCA_009806455.1 Tetrax tetrax
TTTCAGCTACTGAACTCTGACAAGATGAGAAGATGACCCTTTTTTTTTTTAAAAAAAAAAAAAAGTAAGTATGTGAAAGTCAGTCCCAGCCACTGCCACCAGAGTGAAAAATCTGATCTCACTTGAAACTCATAGGAAGATTGATTTGACTCCAGTGAAATCATGATTTTGCTATACAATTCATTTAAGGAGCCTGTGAACTCTGGTCAACCTTATCCAACACATTTACCCATAGCGTCTTGATCAGGCCAAGCCACATAGATAATTTTTCTGCTAACTAAAGCTGTTCCAACCTGGAAGCATGAGTTTCTTTCAATAATTAAAAGCCATGCAGAGTAAGCAAATACAAATTAGTGCCACAGGAGAATATTAGTGAATTACAGAGGTTTGAAGCAGGTTTGTAATTTCAAGCTAAGATCTACTGAAATTTAAACAGTAAATGCTGCCTTCAGAAAACGGCAAAGCCTTGACCATATACACTTCATCCCACTTTAAAGTGTCTCAAACCATGTATATTCAACTCTTAAATAAGTAATTACAGCTGCTTCGGCTCCCCATCCTTTTAAAGATGGTTCTCGCTCTTCTGTCATTATAACCACCCTTACAATCACCTCAGACTGAATGCCTACAACCCCATCTCAGAACTGAAGACCACAAGTTCCCCAGTAGCCAGGCTGCTATCTACTGACAGGCCTCCTGCGGGCCGAGGGGCACGGATACGGCTGGCAAGTTGCAACCGGCCTGCTGGTAAGCATTAGGCCTGGCACCAAAGTGAACCCAGTTTCTTTCTGTACCACTGACTGACAGACAGCAACGAATTAAAAAGATAAAGGTAATAGCATTAAGGTCGGATGCTCCAGTTCAGCAGTGCAGTCCAGCCTGTGAACACCACTGAGGCCAAGCGCTTCAAAAGCTTTAGTGAACAAGAGCCTAAAACATAGTCTAGACTTTGTTCAAATCTGAATTGTGGAAACGTGACACATTTAATCATTTACAGCTGCTCTCCGTATTTGGAAATGGCTTAGTAACCCAGAAACCAAATTAGTGCTCTCAATTACAGCAAAACCACGTTTCCATCAGGTTTTGTATTGTGGACAGCCATTTTAGAACAAAGATGATCTATGACTCTGAATTCTGAAGATTAAGGTGCTTGTTTACTCTTCCAGTTAGCAAAAACATTCAGACTACAGAAACACTAAAGCTCAGGAGATACAAAAGGTGCACCCTTGCACCCAGTTCTGGCAAAATAAGCTGTATTTCTGTTCTTTCAGCAGGCTTGGATAAGGTGTTTGTTTTTTTTTTTTTTTTGACTCGAGATTTTTAGCACAAAAGAAAGCACACTGCAAGAAGGAGCACGCTATTAATATTGCTAAACAGCTGAACAGACATCCTGCCGTCTATTGTTGGCCATGGTGCGTGACGTTGTTTCCAAACTGCTTTGTCACCTTTACTTGCCTACTCTGAGAGCAGTCCCACTGCCAAGCTCTGAAGCACTCGTCAGAGAGGAGTAAGCAGGCTTGGCCAAATTGCTAGTTCGGCACTTTGTGGGCCTTACTGACAAAAACTGTTGCAGAAACAGCCCTGTGCAATGAGCCAAACAGAAACATTACCACTCGGCTCCTCCAATATATTAATAATTGCTAAAATATTGCACTTGTTTAAACAAGTGCTGGACACTACTCCAAGCTTTCTTCTATTAACAGAAACATCAATATGACCTTTCAGGCTAGTGAAAGCAAGCAGCTGCCAGAGTTTGGCATAGCAGTGTTGTAACTGTAGATCAGCTATTTGCTCAATGTTATACAAAGCACGCATTAAACCAGACCAAATCCAGGACTAAATACAAAAGACGGAATATTAGGGAGGAAACTTCCCCCTTCTTTTTTAATTGAGCCATGGGATGGAGACTTAAGGTTGTATTATAAGATACATATATTCTTAATTTTAATATATTAAATAGAACTAGATTGTCTATTTTTACTGCGTATATAAAGATTATTTTTCAGTATCCTTCAGGTGAGTAAAAACTGGTATAGTAAGTCACTTTAGGACAGCAGGAAAACATTTCAGAGGGTAAACATTTTGATAGAGACACCTCCTGACACTCTCAACAGGTTTGCTAATCAGGAGTCCATTGTAAACATTATTTCCCATTAGTAACTGTAATAAGTATACAAGTTCTTCAAATAAATGTTGCAATGGACTATCCTTCATTTTGCTACAGACTATGCTTCATTTCTTTCACTCGGAACTTACCCTGTAAGTCGTTTCACTGGTTCTGTAGTTACTTATCAACATTTAAGAGGTGCAGAACCAGGAAACTGAGTACTGCACCACCCTGCATTAACGAAAACGGAATCGACTGCAACATTTCACGTCACCATTACAAAGGCTTTTACCAGCAAGGTGTTGTAACGAGGCTGTCTTTGGGGTGGTGTGCTATTTCGAGGAGACTTTCTGGAAAGTACCAATAACCAATAACAAATACCAATAACGCTGTGGCAAGTCGTAGCTGGATTAATAAAACCCTACTCCTACCAGGCCAACGTTTTACTTACCCAAGTGGACAGTGCATGTCCCAGATAAAGAAGAAACTTTGCAGACGTAAAATAGGCAACCACAGAGCCTGAAGGAGAAATAAGAAACAAACGCTAAGGGGGACTCGGGCACGCCCAGGCACCTCGGCACCCACCGGGCGCGACTCGCTGCCGCGGAGCCGCCCCGCGCCGTTCCCCGAGCCGGGACGGGCAGCCCCGCGCCCGCGGGCAGCCTCCGCGGGGCCCCTCGCCGCCCGCCCCGGCCCGGCCCGGCCCGGCCCCCCCGCCGCGCACTGACCGCAGGGCCGCCGCCGGCCCGCCGGCTCCGCTCCCCGCGCCATGCCGGCCCGCTCAGCCGCTGCCAGAGCCCGATGCCCAGAGGAGGCGGGGGGACGCGCGGCTTCGCTCCGTCTTGCCTTCCCCGACTTAGCCAGCACTGTAGCTGAAGTCGGAAAAGCCTTGGCCTTATGCGCCGCGGGGGGGACGGGGACGCTCCGCCGCCGAAACGGGGGGGGCACAACCCAGCGCCCTGCGACGCCCGGCTCGCTCCGCGGGGGCCGCGGCTGCCGGAGGCGCTGAGGCTCCGGGGCTGGGCGCTGCCTCCCGCACCGCCCTTTGTAGGAGGCCGCGGGCCCCGCCCCCGCCCGGCCCGGCCCCGGGGGCGGCCCCTCGCCCCGCACCGCCCGCACGCCCGCGGGAGAGGCCGCAGCGGCGGCCCGCGGGGCAGCGCGGCCCCAGGGGCTGCCCGGGGTCCTCCCCCGTGCGGTGGGGGTCCTGCTCGTTGCCGTCGTCTTTTCTGACCCTGTGACAAACGTGAAACGCTTGAGCACACTGTCAGGGAAGCACCGCATAGCACAAGGCTCTGGCTGAAACACCTGCAAATGACAGTGCTTTAAAAAAAAAAAAAAAAACCAACCCAGGTACCAAAATTTTAGCTATTTAACTGAAATAAGCTTCTGTTCTAACGAAGATGGCGCAGAAGTCACTCATTTGATGGTGGCTCAGATCAAGTATCCCAGTTCCTGCTGTAAATTTTTGTTTTGCAGCCTACGTGACCTACTTTTGGTACGGACCACCAGCAAAACCTGCCTTTTTTTAGAACTTAAAAAAAATGTACAATAGGCTAGGGTTTTTTTTCAGGATACTATGAAAATAATTAAGAAGTATCTGTCCTCGTGCTTCAGAAAACATAATGATTGCTCTGGGTTGCTGGGGCTGAAATAATTTTTTCATTGTGTAATACTGCAAAGTTCCCTCCTGTATGTGTAAAATTGCTTTGGGCTTGTTAGTGGTTTGTTTTTTTTTTTCCCGCCTCAAATATATAGGCCATCCCAGAAACAAATGCCTGACGTAACAGACCAATAATCTGTTCTGGTTTTGCCACTCCTGTGATCTTGTTCAAAGTATTTCTTGTATTAATTAGATGACTTTCTATGCATGAATCACAGTTTATCCTTTGCACAAAGGGAAATACACCTTGGGAAAAAGTAATACAGAAATAAAAATTCATATAAACATAGGAAGCCTAAAATTACTATTTTAATGGGATTGGTTATCCTAGGCGAGTTAAGTGTTTCTTCTTATGGTATGTTCCTTAGAAAATACCCCAAAACTTTGCTCAGATTGACATCAAAAGTAGAGAAAATTTTCCTGATGGCTCATCTTATAAAGCCTTACTGCTTAAACTTTATTCTTCTTTACTAACCAGTAAAAAGACTTTTTTTTCCTAAAACATAACATTTTTATTATTAGCTCATATTAAATAAACCTACAGTTTATCAAAATCAAGTGATACTTAGTTGGCTTTAAGTCTATTAACCGTCAGTGCTTGCGCCGTTACTGACAATTTCGGTGTACTCCGCAAGCCGATGCACTGAATTAACTCGGGTTTCTCCTGAAGTAAGGCCCTGGCTGGTCTCTTCACTTATTCGTGCCTTAAGCCATGAGGGGACGCACAATTCCTAGCAGCACTACGAGATGCCTGTAGTGGTCCATACAGGCCCACGCATGTGACTTGCAGCTTTTCCGCCCCTGTCCCTGGTGGCACTTCTGGCCACCATTACAGTTTGGTCATGGGACCAGGTGGGTCTGGGGTCGGATCTGGTCTGTCAGGCACCGTACGCAACACAGCAGCAGCAGAACTTAGCCTAAAAAGATTTACTCTCTGTACAGCAACGCTAGGAATGCTTACCAGAAGACCACTGCTGATTAGGCCTTTTTTGTTACTATGGAACAACCTGGATGAATCAGAGTTTAAATAATAATTTCTGACTGAATGCTTGCCGTACTTTATACACGTGCATTGGATTATATAGGTGAAATCATCTTCATTATTTTTTCCTACTGGGTAACAAATCTTTTTTGTGATATTTAAGGTATGAGAAAAAGCCAGAAAACGCACCTACCATCCTTTGAAATTTAAAAAGCAATGGTTCCAGTATCTCTCTGGGATTTCTCACATGGAAGCATGTATAGTCTATCCGGTACGCACACAGTGAATCCGATGTGTCCATGAAACGTATTGGGTGTCAGTGAAAGACCGTATTGTATGCAGCCTGGAAGGGATCTGCACGCAATAGTCAGCCTGCCCACAGTGCACAACGTGCGATGCGGACGATGTGCATAGCGCAAGTAAACCGTGCGCTTCATACAGGGTAGGTGGTGTGCGTCCCAGACATACCAGAGTCGCTGCACATGGGATACAGAGTCAACTGCACCAACAGGTACAGTATGCACCACCCAGAATTTGTTATATCTGAAGGCAGTAACAGCACCTTTTCTAACAATTTGCCTGCTGAATGTCCAGAGCTCCTAGGCATACAGCTGAAAGGCCACAGCTGATTTATGAAGCATTTGTCTGCTTCTAAAAGCAGTGGAGTTGGTAGGTAGTGGAAATCCGTATTTTTTTCTCCTGAATTTGCCACCACTGTGCTGCATGATCTTTCCCCAGATGCTTATTAAAATGTCTGTGCTCAGGTTTCTTTCCCTGTCAAACAGGGAATGACGGAACATTCCTTACAAGACTGATGTTAAACCTAATACAGTAGCTTGAGCACTTTGATTTTTACATCTAAGATGCTGCTAAAAAAAGGCCAAAATATTCTTATTAATACTCCACTAAATCCAAATTTTATTAGATTGCTTTGTGAAGCCCTTGTGAATAGTTCTAAGGAGGCAGCTCTTGTTTCACGTTGGCTGGCTCACCGGAGTCTTTTCACCACAATATTTACAGATTTCTGGTGCATTTAGGGAGGTGTTTAATAGCTGGGAGCTGTATGAGAGGAGTTACCAGTTCTACTTGGTATAGACTCGACGCAGCAGCCTTACAGCAATCATTTACATAATGGGACAGCATACCAGCTGTGGATTTGAGCCCAGGTCTGACTAATTGTCACTGGCAGAGTGGAAGCGGAGACAAAAGAGTGGGATTTTCGAGACAAGTGTGGACCAAAACAGTAAGACAATCTTGCTAAGCAGATCACCCTGGCTTTCCCCACTCTTTGGAATACCATGTTTGGGGGCTGCCCTATAGCTGTCCTATCACAAGGCTAGCCCTAGCCTCCAACTTAATTACTTGATCTTTCCTCTTCTTACCTACAGCTCTGCTTTTCCTATGGGGAAGGCTTAACAATTTCTTTTATTACTTTCATATACTTTCCCAGATTATTAGGTAGCACAATTTATCTTTGTTTTGTTTCTTTTCTCAGGTGAGGAAAACCCTTTCAGAATTTATATTTACTGCTATTGGAGCTCTCACAAAGGCATTTTATTCTCAACAGAAATCTCTTAATTCTTTACAGCCCATCAACAGAGATGCACAGGAATTAAGAAGAGTTGTATTTATGTTATAATCTTCCTAACCAGAGTTTCTCAGTGGATAAATTCCTTATGCTTTATTAAAAATACACAACTAAAGTAATCTTGCTAGTCATTATTTGAGTGAAGAAATGTAACTACTGGATTAGTTTTTAGAACTTTTAAGTTTCAGATGGAAATACAAAAATAATTTCATCCAGAAGACAGAAACATTATTCAAAATGTTTCTTATGAAACAGCTGTCTAGAACTGAAAAAAAGTTATAGTATATTTAATGTGTCTGGCAACAAGGGCAATAATTCAACTACAAGATGTAAACAACTGAAAATGTTTTGATTATTGGTAAGCACAGAACTATGATGCCAAAAATATTCAAAGATACGCTTCCAGGAAATACATGTCTTGAAAAATAAGAGAGGATATATTTTGGCTTTAAACAACTGCCCACATCAGTGGCAGCTTCCTTAAGCACTGTGCTTGTAATAGAGCTGCTGAATCTAGAGCAATAGCAATTTTACAAAATAATGCCCATGAATGTCATCATGGTTTAACCAAAGAGCTGTGAATAACAGTGAGAGACCTCATGTTAAGCTCAGATCTTACACTCAGCTGAAAGGTTTTATGAAGCTTAATTATTATGATGTTACCATTCTTCATTAAGACACCCCTCTTGGTGTGCAAAGTGGTTTTTTACTCATTTAGCTTACACATGACCTAGCAAAACTGGGAAGAATATACATATAATCTGTGCCTTTTGAAGGGTGAAGCACAGAAGCCATTACTGAACTGACCTCTGCTATGACTTAGGTGAGGAAAGCTGCGGCTCAGTTGCTCATAACCCCACACATTCAAGTATCAGAACTTCCATCACCCTGTCAGCTGACACTCGGCGTTCAGTTTGCAGTGCACTTGCACAGGGAAACAGGCAGAGATAGGGTGGAGAAGACTCTCCCAGGCTTCTTAGGTCTCCTGCTTCCCTTCAAAACAGATGCTTCTAACTCCAGAACTGTTCATCTCACTTACATATAAGTAATCTGAATATCTATACATACCAATCCTCAGTAAGTAAGTGTCTGCTCCCTCCCACTTTCTCTGAGATGCCTAGTGTGATTGGATTTGTTTCTCTCGGACTTCAAAGGGACAGCTCCTGTCTCTCGGGGCTAGATGACAGACCGCAGCCATTTTAACATGAAACAATTACCATTTTCATGACCAGAGCTAGGCTCCTGTGACAAACTCTTGTAGAAAAACTATGCAGAAACTAGCAAATTCAGAGGTTTATTTAGAGAGGCTAGAATTATCTAGTTTACACAAAACTGTAAACTAGAGCTCTGTGCTCACATGCCCGAACTAAGATGTTTGTAAATGAAAAGTGACGGCCTAAGCAGTGAGCAAAACAACTTGCTTAAAATCCTACATTATGTGACAAGTTGTTTTGGTGAGAGACTCCTCCTGTGTGATCTTTCTGGGTCATAAGAAAACACTGTACCCAAAGCACAAATAAGGAAAGCATCTTGTACCACATGAGAAAAAAAAAGTAATTAAAAGAAAGGAAAACACCACATCCGCTATGAACAAGTGGATGTTTCCCATCAAAATGTCATTTCTGCAGAGTCCCTATATGACACTTAATATTCATTCTCAGGAGTGGGAATTATTGACTTGAGTTGGAACACTGTGTTGATGAAGAGACTGAAATGAGTCTGGAGGGTAAGATAACAGCCTATCTGCAATTTAAACTTGTTTTGTTTCATTTTCTTTGTTAGAACTTACTGCAGTTTGTCTCCTACGGGGTGTCATTGTTCTGTTACCTAAAAATACAACAATGCTTAATAAACTATTTTGTTTCCTCTCTGTATTTTAGTGTTCAATAGGAAGATATTGGGATTTGTTATTTTCCCCACAGCCTTCTAATAACTGTAAGTTTTGCCTTTATTTCTCAATTCAATGTTCAGGAATTTTGATATATACACTAAAATCAAATGTGAAAGCAAGTCAGACAGTGTTTGTATCCCTTTAAGAAAGAAACCCTGTTATAAGTAGAAGGCATTCTTCTCTTGAACAACTCCTGTTGAAGATTATGGTTGATCTTTTTAAGACAGTCAGATTTTGACATCCCTGTTCACCTTTCTGCAATATTCTGTCCTGATTATATGCCAAGAAAATACTTTAAAGCACATTTTTACCTTCAGGCACATGTTTAGTTTCCACTGATTTAATTGAAATTAAAGAAAAAAAAATCCTAGATTTAAGACGATGTTGAAAGACTTTTTAGAATAGAAGTGAACAAGGGAGTAAAAGCTTCTTTTGACCTGCCATTAGTTTGACCTGAACAATCTGTACTATCAGCGATCTCACAGCACGAAAAGGAAAGTCCCTTAGAAGAGCTTCAGTTGTGCTATCAATTTCTGTTTCTGGGTGTCTCCCAGAACAGCCTTTAGAAAAACATGTTTGTCTCTGGAGACCAATATTAACTTATGTTCAAACTCGCCACCCCTTTAAAGTAATTTTTTGGAAGGCAAAGCATGAAGTACAAGAAGGACTTAGAACTCCATGATGAAATAAGTATATGTCAGCAAATAAAACTATTAATTTGAACGGTTCTGTAGTTATACAAGTAACATCCACCCCAACAGCCATCAGTTTTGTGGGTGCAGCCCTTTGCCCATACCCACCACCCTGTGTGAACAGGGCTCTGCACTGGGGCACGAGACTTGGCCAAATACATCTTCAGAAAAACCTGCCCAGATGATTCTGCCATGAATTTATCCATATGAGGAAAAACCTGGTACGACCATCTGACTGTACCTGATGTTAGACACTAATTAACTAATTTGCCATATCTTATTAAGAATTAATAAGCCAGTCTTGTCTTCTTTTGCAGTATCATTAATATAATCCTTTGATGCTAGTGCTGTATTCATTATTCATTTAGTAATTAGCCATCATTCTACAATTACTTAGCTTTCAATGCTCATAAATTCGAGCCTTAGCTTACGATGAGTATTTTACCCATCAGACTCAACGTGGTATTTTCTTGTCACTGATGGTATATGACTTCACTAACACTAGTAAACATCAACTATTTTTTCAGTCAGGTAAAGCTGTTCACATAAAAAGCTTTGTTCATCTTCAGGCTTTGTTCTTAAAAGGTGCTTAGCATTAATTGAAAAATTAAAAAGAAAACCTGAACATGTAAGTTTGCTCTAAAATTTCCTTTATAGTGACTCTAACAAGAACATTCATATTAATATTGCTATGTTAATTTTCTAGTTTATGTGAAGTGAAAGTTAAGTTAATACCAAGGGAAGCACTCCATTCTGTTAATGACACCCATGGCCTGAATGATATTACAGCCCCTCACCCCCCCACACCCCCATAAAAATCCGAAATGGTATGTGGAATCTGTTGGCACCGGTAGATTTATGTAGCTCTGCTTGGGGACAAGATACAAACCCCTCTGCCTCAGGCTGTTTTTCAAAGAGATAGACTTTGGCCACAACAGTGGTCTTAGCCCTCATTTTCAGCTTTGTGCAAGCACTGCTCTATCAGAGCTGAAAATGTGGCTTATAGTATTTGCAGAGCTCTTTTTCATCAGTATCTTAAACACAAATCTACTCATTAGTTTAAATCAGTCTAACAAGAAAACACAAATATGACTGATCGCTTGCTGTTATCTTGCTATAATATTTCTCCACCCTATTATTATGGCTAGCACTCCCAAATGGATGGAATGGCCTGTTATCCCAACCCAGATAGCTGGCTAAAGTACAATTTTTCATGGAACAATCCTGCTCAGTGGCCCAATTTGTGGTACATTTAAATAATTAGGGAAATCAAGTCTCAATATAAGTGCCCACTGAAAATGTGAACAACAAGTGTGGTCAACATTTCAACAAAAAGTTCACCAGAAGCAATTTCAAAGTCTTACATCTGGGATGGAATAACTCAATTCAACAGTACAGGCTGGGGAACAACTGTGTAAGAATCAGCTTTGAAGAAACCGACTGGGGAGACCTGGTGGGCAATAAGCTGAACATGAATCAGTTGAACATGAAGCAGTGTCTCCTTGCAGCAAAGAAGGCCAACTGCATCCTGAGCTGTTTTAAGAGGAGTGTGGTCAGCAGGCCCAGGTAACTGGTCCTTTCCCCTGTTTGGCACCTGTGAGACTGCATCTTGAGTACTGTGGTCAGTTTTTGACTCCTCTGGACAAGAAAGACATTGACATATTGGAGTGAGTTCAGCACAGGGCCACCAAGATGGTCACATAAGAGGAGAGGCTGAGGGAGCAGGGCCTATTCATACTAGAGAAGAGAAGGTTCAGGGCACATCTTAATACTGTCAGAGGATACAGAGAAGATAGAGCCAGACTCTTCTCGGAGGTGCACAGTAATAGGATGAGAAGCAACAGACACAAGTTGGAACATGAGAAATTCCAACAGCTACAAGATTTTATTTTTTTTTTTTACCACAAAGGTGGTCAAATACTGGAATAGTCTACCCAGAAAGGCTGAGGAATTTCTATCCTGGGGATGTCCATTCAATACACAAATGGACAAGTCCTTGAGTAACATGCACTTGGATCTACCTTGAACAGCGCGTTGGACTAGACCTCCAGAGGTCACTTCCCACCTAAATGATTCTATGATCATAGAAACGTTATCACCTTCAGCACTCAATTTTTCAAACTGCAAGCTGTGGACCTCTCTTTTAGGAGAATTGTAAATAAATCCTATTACAGATCCACCAAGTAGTCTCAGTGTATGTGAAGAAGAAATGGTCAAAAACTGATCCTTGTTGTATATAAGTAGGTATTACAGAAGAACCTCTCATAAAAAAATAAGCACTCAGTCAGTGCGCATGAGTCACTTCAATTTAAATCAAAGTTAAATTAATATAATAAACAAAACCAGATCTTTAAGATTTTGCACATCAGGAGATCAAGTATTCATAAATTAAGGGAACTGATACAGAATATTAGCAACATCATGGGGGTTCTGGTCATATGAAGCCTGGCACATGAGTCAAACGTGAGTTAAGCAAGAATCCTTTCCTGCCATATCAGTGTCAGGAAAAAGAGCAAATATTTTCAAGCAATTTCAAAAAACTATGAGAAGAAAAAATCTAACAAAGTCTGTATATTACTGTACTGCAAAGAACAGCTGTGTATTAGCTATATTCTTCAACTACACTGCATGGGTTCGCACACAGAAAAAGTAAAACTACGGCAAGATGAATTGATTTCAAATTGTCTCTTAATACAATGTATTGATTTTTTTTTTTTCCTGACCTCTGTCTGGGGCTGAGGCAGGGCTCTTGCTTCACTGCAAAAGAGACTGACTTAAGTTGCTTTTAAAGGTAAAATTCAAGTAAGTAGTCTTTTAAATCTATGGGCTGCTTACTAATTATGTCTTCAGTCCTATAAAAACACGTAATTGCCCATTACTGTATTCAGTAGAAATAGTCAAGTATTTATTATGCACGTGCTTCCAGGTGTTTTCAGGATGAGAGTTCATGCCAAAGTCAATTAAGCATAGGGCTCCAAAGTGGTTGGGAAATTATATAGGATAAACAGGTAGAGGATGTTTCTTAAGTGAAGGTGCAATTCTGGATGTCAGACATGGTCAGAAGCATTGTTGTGATGTATTTAACCTTGCGAACAAACAGAAGAGTTGTTGTAACATATAATTATTAAAGAAATCATTGACACAATTAAACCTCTAACTAATGTCTATTTACACAATATTCACATCCATCCTGAGGAGCACAGGTTTTTCATTTGTGAATTCCTTTCTTCTGTAGTCTTTCTGTTTTGACCACATTCTTATTGTCAGACATCAATTTCATACCTCCCCTTGCAAAACAAGTATTTTGTTTATGCTGTTGTGCATAACAAGTTTCAAAATGTTGGTTAATGTAGCTGAAAAACCGCAGAGTGACTACATGCTACGTAGGGCCAAGAGAAGCTGCCTGAACATACGCATCAAATTTGAGAGACCCTTGCGTATCTGAAACACCCAAAAGGCAAATGCAACACAGGTCCTGGAAGAGATCTGTGCTCTTATTAACCAGGTGGCAGACAGGACACTCTCTGTCATCTCAGGTGATAACAGATGTCTAAATGTAGAAAAACAGATGAAACTCTTACTCTCTAAAAACCTTACTGAGGCTGTTGGAGACACGCCAAATCTGTAGGACAGCATGTGATTTTTAATATGGTGAGTCTTTGGTTATCCTCATAGTACTTTGCCAATATTTGTACGTTCAGACTCAGCAGAACTTCTGCGCTAGGTATGACAGCTACGCTGTGGAAAAACTGAGGTTCAGGGAGATAGAGAGCCACATTCAGTTTTCCCAAATTCTACTTCAGTCTTTGTGTCCAGCATTTTTCACTCAAAAAAGTCTACAGCCAACGAACTGAAACACTATCACTGAGTTGCAATTTGGACGGAGTTGAGTTTGGCCTTACGTGATTTCCTCCAAGATGATCACTTGGAGCCATCAGAACCCTTGGATGGGGCCCTGACTGATTTTTGGACGGCAGCCAGCAAGGACAAATGAGCTGTCTACAATACCTGAGCTTGTGCTGTTTTAGTGAATAGCAGGTTGTAGTAGTAACTGAAGGAGGTACTCACTAGGAAGGTGAGAATCATTCCAAATTGTCCAGGGGCACATGCCTGTCTTCACAATTATTATTCCTTAGATAATTAAATACATGGAAACTGGCTGTGGGAATCACTGTTTGGAATAAAATAGTTCGTTTCCTTAACATTTTGTATAGGTGTCTAGATTTGGAGATTTAAAGGAAGCTAGCAAAAGAAGTATTTCATAAACTAATTCAAGACATGAGATTCATTCTTGTGATTTGATAGATCTGAGCAACCTGATCTAGTCAGGGAGGTCCCTGCTTCTTGCAGGGGGGTTGGACTAGATGACCTTTGAAGGTCCCTTCCAACTCTAACCATTCTATGATTCTATGATTTAGCTTTGTTATATATAAGTGTTATTTTTTTTAATAGCCATTTAATTAGTGAAATTACACGATTACACTCTGATATATCAAATTAGCAAATGCAAGGTACATTCAATTCAAGATTTATGACTTTCTGTAAAATGCACAGGCCAAAGACAGGACCTAAGAGAATAAGAAGGCTGGACGTTCACTTAAGTAGGAAAGGATGGGAGAAGAAAGAAAATTAAAGACTGTACCTGCCAATGTGGACATGATCTGATCTCCAGAAAAAAAAGGCTTTGGCACACAGGAAGACAGGACTAAGAAAGAGACTTAAGTCCAGTGACTGACCAACAGGCAGGGTGCCAGGCACTTCTGAATTTTGATTCATTGCTGATTCACCATGTGGCCACGAACAAATGACTCCACCTTTATGTTTCAGTTTCTCATAAGCAGATTATATTTATCTACTAGTCTCACGGAATGTTGTAAAGATAATTAATAAATGTTTGGAAAGTACTTTGAAGATTAAACGCCGAATTCACAGTAATGGCTAGGAGGGCATCAAACTGATTTGCTCATTGCTTTTCAGCAAAAACAGTCTATACTTACAGAAAGCATGCAAAAAAATGCCAACATAGATTTGTTACTGCTGTTTACTCTCTCCTCTACCTATTTTCACTTATGACAACACTGTATTTAGCTAATGCTTGATTCGAGCAAATCATATGTGTACAACTGTTTATCAGTTAATCATGCGCCCAACTGATTGTCAGATTAGATTATAAGGTGTGTAGAGGGCTCTCTTTTATCATTTATCTACGGAAATATCTCATAAACACTCTTTCAAATATAAATAATAATAATAGCTGATAAGTTATAAAAAAGTGACAAACACATTTAGCATTGGTCATCAGCTTTCTGAAGCTGGGACCATTTTTAAGGTCTATTTTTGTGCCCTAGCATCCAAGTACACCGTTGATGGCCGGTGTGCATTAGAATTTTATATTATTAAAACTAATTTTTTAAAATCACCTGAAACTGTAAGATATATTTATTACTTAACCTACTGTCAAAATCCTACTACATCTTAGGCAGCTTTGTGTTTCTTTGGTCACAGTCAGACCAGAACCAGACTGGTATTCTGGGCTGGTAGAATTCCGGTTACTTACTTTCCCTAATGATTCCTCTGTTCAAGGCAGAGGTCTTTCAGGAAGGCAAAACGGTCTTAGCTGTTACGCCATTAGTGTCTTATGGGTGCCATAAGTCAACTGTAATTTCTATCCAACTTAATATTCCTGTCCTTTCTACGAGTCCATCTAAAGTTGTGTGTGTCAGGCTTTATATATGCATCTGTGAAATCACAACAACTTAACCTAATTTGAATAACAGAAGAAAGCTCAGTTGAGAAAGTTCATTATCCATCCCTAAATAAAATTTGTTCCTGAACTATTCAAGCAAATTATTTAATAAATATTTTTGAACTATATATTTAGTTTGTTGCCAATTCAGATTTGCTGTGTTTGGGTCAGGTACTGCTGCTGACTTAAGTAAATTATCATGATCTAATACAGCAATAGAAAAGACTGCTATTCAGTGTGAACTAGTCCATGAAATACCACACATGCCCTACTAATCAAGTGATTAGTCTACTTCTGTTTCTCCTGTACCTAATCAGTGAGTTTTTTTCAATCTAAAGAGAACAAGAAAACCTGCTGAAAGACCAAAATATTATTAAATGCTGAGACAAAATTTGCTTTTGTGCCCTAATACACGTCTAGCTTTGGACACCCCAGCGAAAAATAATTTATCATCTCTGCAATGTAGGAAGCAAGGGTGTGTGCTTTATTTGCCAAACAAAAATAAAACTGAGTTGTCCAGCCCATTTTCAAATGGGAACACAACCAAGCACACACATAGGTTTTGTAAAAAAGACAGTAAGTTGTAATTACTTAGCAAATGAAATTACAGCTAGTTGAAAAAACAACCACAGCCTGTATCTCCAAACTATAGCACACAATCACTAGTTTTCAAGAAAACCACAAACAACATCACTTGAGGAGCTGCGAAAAGGGACATTACATCTAAATATTCACATCTGAATATGAAAGAAAAACAACACTATTTTTGTGGCTTAAGTGGCTTAACTGAAAATTGTATGGAACCACCGATAATTCACTGCTTGCTTTCTCCCTACTGATACCAAACTGAAATGATGTAGCAGCTTGCTAATCAGTCACGTTGGATTCATCCTGTCTCAGGCTCTGTCACTGATACAGGGTGCACCTATACCGCGGTTTCTAATACCAATCTAGTCACTGAGTTGAGCAGAAGCTACACAGGCTGTCTAGGAAATGGGGTACGTGCTCAGGCAGTTAGTCCATGTCAAGCTTTATGCTTCGTCCCTACTGGTACTGATACTGAACTAAGACTGCAGAGGCTGCCACCTCTAGGAAAAACGTATCAGTACTGTGTCACATTTTCCTTTATGCTTTATCAGCAATAACGGACAATCCACTGGTTAGAGTCTCTTTTTGGTTCTATCATGGGTCTTTTGTGTATTCCTAAATAAGTGCATATTTTGTCATCGTTTTCTGCACTATAAAAAGACAGGTATTTTCTAAAGTCTTTTAAGATTTGTGGATGAATAGTGTCCTGCACAGTAAAATCAGAGTGCTGTCATATGCAGTTGTGTCTGGTTTATATCCTACAATTTCCTCATCTGTAGAATGAGAATTATTTTATGTATTATAATTAATGGGTCACTAAGAGGTTAAATTAATGAATGTCGGTCAAGTAGTCTGAAAACCTGAAAATGGAGGCAGCGTTCAGAGAATATTATTATTAGTTTCACCACATGCATATTACATAAAGCTTAACTCTACAGAGAGGCCAGGGAGCAGGAGACAGGGAACAGTGATGTTATTGTGCCCTGAGTGATATTAGAACAATGACCATTATAATCCAATGATACTTTATCAACTGACCAGAACAATGGCCGAGGCATAGCACCCAGTCCTTTATTAGTTGTGACACTATAAATCAGAGAGATCACAAAAATGAGGTCAGTTCTCTGAGCTAATTGTGTTTGGCTATTTGTTTAGAGTTGTTTGTATAGGAAAAGATAAGTAGTTCAGTTTACAGATCTACTGTACTAAAAAATGAGAAATTCAAAAGGGCTAAAACTCAGCCGAGCTCCTCCCCTAGTGCTACCAGTCAGGTTCCTTTGTGGCAGGATACCGAGCACTTTTAAAAACCCCAGTGGAAAGCATGCAGTTTGCAGGATTCATGTGTCATGATCTGTTCTTTGGGAGGAAAAGTCACACTGTTAACACCTAAAACATGTTTACACACTGTCCACAGTACTGTGTGTCCCTTAGGGAACAAAGCAGTTGGACAAAGCTAAGCATTGGCACTACCACTGTACTTTGTCTCACCTACCTGGTTACTAGAGAGAGAGAGAGAGATATTACACTAGAGGTTTGGGTAATTCAACCACCATTTTATATATCTCTGTATATAAATAGAGCCAACAGCACTGGACTCGCCACAGTGAGCGCTACTGACCACCCAATACCCAGGGCGTCTAACCTTACTGCAGTTCTCCCAAGGAAAGAAGATCCTTATGTAGTCAGTGAAGAGGTGCTGACGTTCAGAGAGACATCACCTTCCTTGAAGGTCTTCAGAGCCCTCTCACCGCTGCATGCCTTCCCAATGTACTTGCCATGTGCTTTCTGATCTAAAGCAGCTTTTTGGTGACCAATCTGCACAAGAATTGTGCGATAAAGTACAGCCGTTACAGAAGTGACTGCAGCAGTACAGCAAAGAATGTAGCTGCAGGAGCAAAGAAAGCTTCTCTGTTAAATGGAGGGGACAAGAGGGGAAGAGGAATTAGTAAAAGTAAAATCTGAAATACAAGATGTGATTCAGTTATTTTAAGTGTTAGAAAAAAAATGGGAATTAAAGATCAGCTGGAATAAAAGCGTAAAAGTGGCTTCGCTTTGCCAGGTCAAAAAGTTCATTGTATCGCAAACAGTCTGATAAAAGCATAAAAGGTAAGAAAACAAGTTAATTGATCACATACAGGAGTATTATCAGCATGAAAGAGGTAAGGCAATTAACTTCAGTAGTTCAGCACACAAAAGAACATAAGACTTCCTGCAAATATAATGACTATGGTACACAATGTCTTTGTTCTGTCCTCCCTCCAGTATAATTTCATGGAAGTTAAACAGAAATTCCGCTGCAGCCTTGGGGACAACTAATCAGTAAAATCTCTGTACTGGGGTCTGAGGCCGATCAGTGGATATGGGGAATGGGTTTTAGGTAGCATTCCACACAGATGCAGGTCATCTAACAGAAGCAGAAGATGTGAGCTGCCTCACTGGAAAGAAAGGCTAAATCAATTAAAGGAAGATGTTGCAGGTAAACATCGGGACAGATTGTGGCAGGTTTTATGGGCCTTGTGAGATGCTAGACACCTTCGAGCTTCTCTTGATCTCAAAAATTTGAATAATAATTCATGTGGAAAGGACCTCAGAAGGTCTCTTGTCTAGCCTCCTGCTCCAACAAAGGTCTGCTATGAGATCAGGTTACTCAAAGCTTTACCCAGTCCGGTCTTGAAAACCTCCAAGGTTGGAGACTGCAAAACCTCCCCAGATAACCTGTTCCACTGCTTCACTGTCGTCATCTGCATCTTCCTTTATCTCATCTGAGAAAGTAATTAATGGTTCCAGTTGCCAGATATCTCCTGTATCTGTTTCTGCTTCATCCTCATTGATATTGGCACCTTGGAATTGCTTTTATTCTGCTAAGGAGACATAACTAGCTGAAAAATTTTTTTACAGAGTTCATAGAGTATGAGCTGTGGCAACGCGATGAGAATAAAATACAAGCGAGATGATGTTGTGCTATAAACCCCAAAAACTCCACCTTTGTTCAGGGCATTGTAAAGCATTAGCAGATGGCATTGCCATGTTATGAACAGTCTCACAGTTGGTATATTTAAATTCTGTAGGCTAAAAGGCTCTAATGTAGTGATTTTCAGAGCTCCCACCTGACTTCAGTACAAGCTGAAAACATTCTCACTGTCATCAGAACAAGAACTGCAGTCCCCAGTGATGTTTTAGGAAAGAAGAGAAGCAGCTGTGCAAGCATTCCTGCCAAAATAATCAACAAAACAGTAACTAACAGTAACTGGAGTAAGCAGCTGTATACTTCGCACCCTGAGAACCACAGGGAGTCAAAGTGAAAGCAACAGCTGTGGAAGAAGTAGTCAGGGAAACAGAAAAGGACAGCAAGATACTCCATGATACAGATTTTTATTCATTCTGAGGTATGCATATGTGCCTTCTGAGACAAGGGCCAGGATGCTCATCACCTCAGAGAATTAAAAATCAGCAGTGTCATTTGTGTCCCAGACAAAGCAATAATAAATGTTCTTCCCGCACCCATGCACAGAGGTGTGGCCCTCTGGTCTTTCATCAAATCTCTATTTGCAGGAAAACAACTTGCTAAATAAAGCTCCTGCATATTAAGAGCCTTTCATAATGCACACTCCAAACTTGGCTGGGTTACCGAGGAAATTTCCCCCAATTAATAATCCTTCCTGTTTGAAGAAGGCTTTTTTGGATAAATCTGTAGACCGCAGTGTGCTCAAGGACAGAATATTGGCCCCATTACAGCGTACTCCCTCCTCAGATAAAATGCAGAATTTTCAGTCAGGATGTTGCAGCTGTTCCACCGCTGTGCACACAGCAGTACCACGCAATAATTTAGGCCAGGAAGTGAAGATTACTTCATACTAATGCATGTGATGATTTTTAAAAATTCTCAGTGGTAAAGTTTTATTTCACAAATAAACAATAAGTAAAGAAATACATGAAGCAAGGGCACCGAAGTCAAGCAAGAAGCCTGCTTAACCTTCAAATATGAAGGACTAACAGTACAGCCCAACATAAAGTGACAGTAACACATGGAACAAATAAAAATATTCTGCGCCATTTCACCTCAACTGCTGAGTTTACCAAAAATATTTAGACTGTTATTGGATCACACAGAAGCTGCTCCATAGGCAGTAAGAACTACTTGATACATGCACGCACTACACTCTGATGAGAAACAAACTATTAAGAATTAAATAATGAAGTGCTGCTAAATAATTATCCTATGCATGAGGTCAGTACTATTTGAAAACAACTGCCATCTATTCTGCTAATCAGAAATTGACAGATAATAAACCCTTGCAAAAAGACCTATTTACTATCTACAGCGATATTATAGACTCTTACTTTTAAACATTAACTAATTAGAAAAATAATTTAAAATGAATCATGGTAATGCCTAAGAGTATTCCCTTTTTTTTCATCTCTCAGTACAAACAGTAGCAAGCGCGTCAGTGGAAAAACAAAACCAACATTCTAATGCTAAAATGCAAATGCAAAGAACGTCAGTGAATCCAGTTATCTTTAATTAATCATGCTAATTAGCATACTAAAAATCTCAAAATGGAAGATGATAACCAAAGGCTAGCATTGCTAACTGCCTATTTTCCTTCCCATACAATAAGACAGTTTAGGACTACACTGGCATTTGCGAAATTGTTTTATTACTTAACAACTAGCAGTAGTTAGGTATAGCACAAGATACTGTGCCATTTTGTTGTTGCTGTTGACTTCTTAAACAGAATATTTGATACTGGAGCATGAGATCTATCACATTCATCTACGTGTCTGACATTCTGGCCTTGCTCTGACCAACAGCCAGTCCTACAGAGCAAGGCCAGAATGCAGAGTAGATGCGCGATTTGCTGTTGCATTTGCAGACACTAGTGCAGAAGGAGACTGCAGGGCTTAAACCAATTCCTTTCTGACACCTGTTTAGATACTGAAGCATGAGATTTGGTTCTCCTTGTTATACTGTACCCTATAACAAAAAATATCATCAGTGCTCCTAAAATTAGTCTATTGAAAAAAACAAATCAGCATTTTAAACTAGGAATTTCTGCGGCATTACATTTCACCCACCCTGTCCAACATGAATACTTTCAGTTCTAAATACATTATGACCCCACCACCCATTAGTGCTTTTTCTGTTATAAAATAAAATTCAGAAGAGGCAACTATCCCTCTTATTTGCATTTCTCATTCAACCATTTTTCCAGTTCTAACTAATACAATTATAAATAAATTCTCCCACACATCAGCCATATAGTACCAGTGAAATGGTAGACTAGGAAGATAATTAATGTCAATAATGTCAACACTGTTAGCAATCATCTTGCCAATAACCTAGCGCGTATTTCCTCATTGTTCTGTGTAAGGCCAGATACGTAGGCAGAACAGATGCTGCAACCTGTCCTTAGAAGCTCTGCTGGGAAAAGGCTGCAAAGGCTGACTACGAGGCCTTTTCAGCAGGTATTTGCCAAACCTGTGTGTTCTGCCTTAACTGTGCTGAATACAGTATGAATTCTTTAACAGTTATAACAAACTTATCACTCTGTGCACCAATAAGCCAGGCACTGCCTGTGACACTACTGTTCATGGGCTTGTGAGTGTTTTTTGTTCCCTGTCAGGACAGATGCCTCAAGAATCCTTGCAGTCTGACTGTCAACAACATACCACAACTCTTTATGCCTAAGAATTGCTTTAAATTTTGAATTGCCTTTTGAGTTTTGAACACTGTTCACAAGAGGATTTTGACCACATGTTCAGACTACAAAATGTGAAGCTTGAGCACTTTCTCAAGAGAAAGTAGCAGAGTCTTGTGCATTCTACATAGCAATAAACCAGGGAATAAATTATAATCCTGACAGTGACATGAACAGTGAGAATGGGGCAGATCAATTTACTACAGTCCCCTATTTAACCTATGTTATGCACAAATTAAAATGGTTTCCAACCAGTATTTTGGGGAGTAATTACTTAGCACTTACTATTTTCTGTGTATAAACACACATTATTACTGCAATAGATCTTCTTTTACAGATTGGTACTGAAGGAAAATCTCAGTGATGTTTAGACTTTAAATAAGGTGACAATCATAATAATGTTGTGTCCTATGCATTACCCCCTTCTCCAAACCTGGAAAAACTACATTTTCTTTCCTTGGTGTCCAAGCGGCTATATTTGCTCACTAGCAAGCACTAAGTCCAAATGTCTGTAACAATGAGAACAAAGGGAGAAAAAGCACTTGAGAGCAACACATTTAATACATCAGTCTAGGTAAGATCCTAATTCAACCAGGCATCTTGGAACAAACAGCTGTACCTTCACTCTTGCCTCAGAAAGCTTTGCAGAGGTATTAGGCATTTCCCCCTTTCTCCAGGCTGTTCAGACGTGCTCTGGTCTGATGACGCTCACACTCAGGCAGGTCTGGTTTGTGTCTGGGAATATGCTTTATGGGACTGTAACCCATCTCAGCCAAAATGACCAAGTCCCTGATTCCAGGAGACCCATATTAGAATAACACAAGCAGGCTGCTGCCTCATCCTACTCAGGCCTGCCTACTCCTTCAAAGCAATCTAATCTCTGTGTTTTATCTTCAAGAAAATATCAGTTGTACGTATTATTAAACACAGTACTTACTGTCAGGGCACTCCCAAGAGGAAATAGAAGCAAGTACATAATTATCTCTCTAGTCTTCTCCAGGCTTCCTAGCTCAGCTTGCAAAAGGCAGACTTCCTCGGCAGGCTGACTCCACTCAGAGTGTATTTGGTGCAGTTCACTTTTCCTTTTCTCATTAGGCAGAAATATTAGCGCTGATCTGATTTTGCATCAAGATGCCCCAATCCAAGGTAACACGTAGGTCCATCTGGTCTTCACGAGCAGTTCTAAGCCACTCACACCCCTGCTCCTTAGTGGCACCAACAGAAGGGCTTCCAGCCACCAGGCTTCCAGCTTCATACTGTAAAGAAAATGTTTGTTCTTGTAAGAGCACTTCATTTTTTAAGATCCCTGAACATTCACTGCTCAGAATGTATATCTGGAAATCTGATCCCATACTCAAACTAGACTGTAACTATAGTAAACCTGTGTGTTGGTTATTAAAAGCCTGTGAGGGACTGCCGTGCCAGGTTATGAACTCTCTATAACAAAAGGGAGTTCATAAACAAGAGACAAACCCAAATCTTTTAGTTCTACCTTTCCAAATCAAACTACCACTCACAAAAACTTCTCAACTCTTTTAAACTCTAGCAAAGTGCACAACAAGGTGTTAGAAGCTTTTAAGAATGCAGTGTAAAAACTAATGATAGACTGATGCTATGCAAGTTCTCAGCTATTTTCACAACAGCCTTAAAATCTTCCATGTGAGAGTAAGAAATTCTGCCTTTAATTAAAAAATTAAGAATGTTATGCACCTGACCTATGCGGAAGTTTTGTGCAAAAGAGTTCTTAGATTGCTTTAACAGTGTATCAGAAGTAAATAAGGAAAAAACTGACTGTATTCAAGCTCATAAAAGTGGTCAGACTTCCTCTGTTGTTTGCAGTAACAGGACTTTTAAAGTAGAATGACTAGAGGGTTTGCTAGGTTTCTTGTGCAATTGGTAATCTCGAAGCCTAACCTAAGGAAACAAACCACGACTTTACATAGATTCCAGTACATGGCTCCAGATCCCTGGTTGTGTAAACTAACCCAACTCCCTTCAAATCCTAACATATCAATTCAATTAGCAGAAGGATTACCATAAAACAAACCAAACTAATTTCAATGATTTGAATTTTCTTACATAAGTATAAGCAAGTTATTAAAATACAGGTTCAGCTGAGAGGTTAACCTAGAGCTCACTGTTACATCTCAGAATTTACTCACATATTCTGACGTTACAATGTCTGAATACAAAATAATCCAAGATCAGAATTGAAAATGTTCCAAAGAATACCAAAAAACATAAATGCAAATACCCTCTGACCGTGCTCTCCCCCTTTTAGGGACCTCATCTACCTGTCTTATGTCCCAGGCTCCATTCTTTGACTATCCCTGCATTCACCAAACAGCAGCACAGCTTCAGCTTGCTCTCTTGTGGCCAACAGTAGAGCTACAATTGTCCTGGTACTGTTCAGTTCCGAGAACCTTCACGAGTTGTTCTTCTAAAGCCTAGATTTCCTCAGATTACCGTCACTTACACTAGTAAATGACACAAGTTTGAAGCCATAATCAAGTTATCATGGCTTAATGTGTTACCAAGCATCAGCTTCGATACAGAACTGAGTACACGCAGATTTCCAGCCCGCAGCACCGCATGGAAACTTGGCACTGCTAAGCCCCAAAGGCATTATCAATGCTGCCCCGTTCCTCTCCCAGCTGTAAAATCATCTGACACAAACGTACTGCCAACATCTTGAAAAGAGATATTCAAGACTGATAGCAGTTTTCAGAAGGACAGCCTAACATTTTCAGCATGTTTTTAACAACAGTCTGTCAGAGCTTGAGCTTGGTTATTTGAGGATACTGTTGGTCATGTGTTTGCTAAGTGATGGCAACTTTAAATATTTTCTGGCATCAGCAACTACTGCCTGTTTACATTGGGTGTTGGGTAACTTGTGTTATTTTGTATATTTTTAAAGATCCCAGATGCTGAAAAGGTGAGGACTTAAAAAGACTCTAAAATATTCTTTGATACTCTATTAACATTGCGTCAGGCATTATAGCAGCAAAAGTAAACGCTCCTGCCTCACTCACTAAAAGCAGCTTTATGCTACAGGAAAGATGGGGAGAGACTGTTCAGGAGGGCCTGTTGTGATAGGTCGAGGGGTAATGGTTTCGAAATAGAGGGAGGTAGATTTGGATTAGATATTAGGAAGAAATTTTTTATACTGAGGGTTGTAGAACACTGGCACAGGTTGCCCTGAGAGGTGGTGGATGCCCCATCCCTGGAAACGTTCAAGGCCAGGCTGGATGAGGCTCTGAGCAACCTGATCTGGCTGGAGATGTCCCTGCTCCTTGCAGGGGGGTTGGACTGGATGGGCTTTGAAGGTCCCTTCCAACCCTAACTATTGTATGATTCTATGAAATAGTTCAGAGCACCAGAGCTGGCGCAAGAGATGTGCACAGACACAAGCAGACTGACCAGAGATGTATCACTGAACTACACTGCCGCTTCGTTGACAGCCAGATCAGCTCCCCAGTCACCTCGCCACCTTTCCTGAAGAACAGCACAAGCACATCACAAACAACAGGACTACAGCAGCCCTGAAATAAGGTTCAATTAAGATGTCACAGCTCTGCACGGGGACATAAAAGGTGCCAACCTTTTGCTTTGTTGAGTTATAAACGCAGTTGCTCTTATAGTGGGTATGAATGTGTGTCACTTCAGGAGTAATCTACCGGGAATCCATTTATTTTTAAAAGGACTTATCAAAAGCACATTCCATATCAGTAGAAGAATCAGTAATTAGTGGTTAGACCAGATATTGAAAACTTTCCGTATTTGCTATTATGCCTCAAGACCTTTACCATCACTCTTATGAACCAACTGATGAAACACTCTTAGGAACGGGGTGATGAATTTTTGATTAATAAGCATTAACTGTATTTATTACTGCACAGGAAGGGATCATCAGTACAGAAATACTTTACTACTATGTTACTCGATCATCAACCTTTGTAACATATCAACAGCAAATAAAATACTCAGGCAGCAGAGGGTTGGGAGGCACTCAGATTAAATAAATTACTCTGCAGGACAAGAGTGACAAACTACAAAGCACACTGAGTAATAGCATCAGAACTGTTGTATGTGACCTAGGTACGTATATTTCTTCTAGAATTTGAAGGACAAGCCCCAGAACCTCTCCAACACCAAGAAGCTTCAGTTTATCTGCTTTGGGACTGCCAGAATCACACGAGCACTGGTACACTGCAGAGAAAGCCAGATCAGCTACCCAACCTCTCTCAGCACACAATCCCACATGTGGCCGTGTCGATGCAAGGGTGAAGGCAGAAGTATGTGGCTGAAGGTGGAGGGAAGAGCAAGACTGACCTCTTAGGAAACTGTAACCTCAGTCTCTCTTTCTGCTAAAGGCAAATAAGCATAACATTTGCAAGTTACTGTATTGATAAATATTCTTATAGCCAAATTGTCTTTTTTCATATTTCTTCTAGGAGCAAAAATCCTTATTGTCCCTATACCACTGCCAAAAATGGCAATCAACATCACAGACATCCCACCCAAGCTCATGGATACCACCAAAACAAGGTGTAATCTTGCTCACAAGCTCTAAGCATTATCAAAATACATAACGTGTATGATTACGTGAGCCACAAATCACAAAGCAGCAAAAGTAAACACTCCTGCCTCACTCACCAAAGTAGCAAATATTTCAAAGAATTCATGAAGATTTGCACAATATTTGGAGCACAGTCAGTAGGATAATGACTTATAGGATTTTATGAGATTTCTATCCCAACTGAGCTATCGGTAGTAGTCTCTAAGTTTGGAACAGCTCGAGTCTTTAGAATAATGACACAACAATATTTAAAAACAGGAAAAGATATAAAATGAGACCACAGAATAACTGTAATTTTCCTGCATCAACCACCTGGACAAAATCTTACCCAAACTCCTCACTGATATCCACTAATACTCATTAATAAATATATTATCTATTTTCCATCAAAATCGGCAGACTTCTAACTGCCTGCAATACGCAGTGCATTCACCAGTTAACTCAGTGATCAAAGCATGTAATTCTTTTCATAAATAAACCAAATTCTATCTGAATTTTTTGTTCCCCATTGGTGCTACTGGAAGATATTTTCACAACTTTCTTGTCACACTAATTGGCTCCTTTTACCATTTCTCTGCCTAAATGTGTTTATGATAGCAAATAACAATACTATTATTTGCCCTTGTACTACCATCCTCCTGCCACTTGAACAGCTTCTTCCCTGGCATATTTTTGAAGACAGATGCATCACTGCAATATATCTACCGAACGGAAGAGACAGAGAAATGTTAAGACCATCCTCCCAAAGAGGAAAACACACGATGTTAGTATCTGTAAATATTACAGAGTTGGTATCTCCTCCAGAGTACCTTTAAGCAAATTCCAAAAAAAGGAGTACCTTAAAGGAAACTGCTTAAAGGTGTTTCAGACCAAGCTGCCTGGGTTGGGTCCAGGGTCACCACCACACCAAGCAGTTCCAAGGCAAAACACTTCATTTTCTTGTTCTTTTTTTTTTTTTTCTTTTTCTATTTTTTTTTTCCTCACACGCTGAGGCCTAGTTTCAGGTGCCAAACAGCAATTTCTCCTTGGCCTTGCCAGCACCCTCCCGGGCAAGGCGACAGCTCCCCAGGAGCCACACCATTCCGCAGAGCTCTTTCACAGTTCCAGGACGGTGCCCGCGGCCCGTGGGACCGGCGGAGAGCGGGACCGGCGAACGCAGACCCCCGCGCCCCCGCCATCACCGGGGGGGGGTGCGACCCCGCCCGCGCGTTCCCGCCTGCCGCTTCGCGCACGCTCGCTCCCGCCTGCCCGACGGCGCCCCGCGCATGCGCACCGCCGCCGGGTTGTTTGCGGCGGGCTGGGGCGGTTGGTGCGCGCGGAGCCGGTGCGGGCGCTGCCGCCGCCGCCGCGTTTGTGCGGGTCGTTTTTGGCGGGGTGCGGGGATGTCGGGGCGTCCGCCGCCGCAGCAGCAGCAGGAGGAGAGCGCGAAGCTGCGCCAGAAGGAGGAGCTGAGCCGCAGGGTGAGCCCAGGGGACCTGTTGCCGGGCCGGGCCGGGCCGGGCCGAGCCGGGCCGAGGCCTTGTGCGTGTCCGTCCCGCGTACGCCTGCCGCGCGGGGAGCTGAGCGGGTTGAGCCGCCCGCGGGTGGGGAGGGGGGAGCTCGGGTGTCATCTGTATGAGGAAGAGGAGGGCGAGCCCCGTCCGGGAGCCGGGGTGCTCGGGGGAGAGCGTCTGTCGTGCAGCGAGTGGTTGCCGGCGTGGCTGTGAGCTCTCTTGTCAGATGGGGTTTTACTTTTTGTTTTTACTGCTTCAAGCTGAGCTTGAAATGGCAAGTGAGTGGCTGTGAGGTGTTGCTCTGTGGAGTCTACTCCGGCCGTGTCTGCTCAAAAAGTCCTCGGGGACTTCACTCAGACAGGCGGGCGCTCCTCCTCAGTCTGCTCTGCTTTCCCTGGTGCCAGTAGCTTTGTTGTAGTATGAAATCTGTCAAGTCCTGTCGAACTGCTTTCCCTCAAACCATGCATTTCTTCCCACATGGCCGTATTGTATAAAGTTGGGGGCATTTTTAATTGCCTGGGGAAGCTGTAAAGGCTATAACGGTGTTGAAGGTTGTAATTTCTGTTATGCTTAAGTGGCTGGTTTAGTCCGTAACAAAAGATGACACTGCTGTTTTCGTGGTTGGAATTGTAAATACAAGATACTGATGTAGCTGCTGGAAAAATGGTATCTTCTGTATGCCACGTTCAGTTTGGCCAACCTCGCTCTGTGGCAGCTTTCTCCGGTTGCACCAATTCCAGGAGCTGCAAAGGAAGAACAAAGAAAACCATATTGTTTGTTTCCAACAAAAGGCATTAAGTACCCGCTGAGTAGATTTTGTTTCGTGTTTTGGCTTTTGTGACGATCTTCCTGGTTGCTCTTTAGCATTGACAGTTGTCGTTTAAAAGGAAATGGGAATACCTGCCACCTCTGCCGGTGGTGAATCCCACTAAGGAAGTTTGTGCAGAACTCCAGAGCAGTAGAAAGGCTTCCAGTGTTCTTGATACAGTTTTAGGGTCTTGGATTTTTGTTGGTTTCATTTTTATTCTGGAGAGTACTTGTCATTATAAAGTCTGTTGTAGATGTTATGCTAAATTTTATTTTCTGAAGTTATTTGATGTTTTATTAGTTGTTTGTGTGTTTTCTTCTCTTCTAAGGGAAAAATGTGATTTCTGATTATAAATAGCTAGAGATACTCTGGCTTCCCGGTAGGAGAAATATCAGTCCATGTAAAATAACCCTTTCTAGAGAGGTTATTTGGTATTTCATTTTTATCTCTACTTCCACTTTGTCTTCAGTGGTCCGTTTAGAGAGCAGCAACTATGTGTGCATATAGCTGTCTTAAAACATCAGTTTTAAGGACCACCAGGATGATAATATAGTGGTTTATTTTTAATAATTAAATAGAGGTGCATCTTTTGCCTTTCAGATTAAAGAGCAGAAGGTTGTAGTTGATGAACTTTCTAATTTGAAGAAGAACCGGGTAAGTAATTACAAATTTACTTTTGACTGTTTCATTTTAGCATCAGAGAAATAAGTACAGAGACAAGAGGGGAAACCAAATCGTAGCACACTGTCTTTAATTTGTTCTAATACAGATTTTAGTACAGATATGGTCTGCTGTTCTCAGAATAATTTGTCCTCCAAATGATTTGATTATTTACACCTGTGCAGTATGTTGTTGGGGTTTTTTGCCTTTTTATGTTTCATCTGAATTACTTCATTAAGATGTTTGAGTTGATCAGAAGACCTCATTAAGTATTCTTATGCTTAATGCATGTGTGTTTTGAAATAGTGTGATCCTCTATGTATGAGGAAAAGAGAAGTGCGGAATAGTCACGTGTTGATCATGAAACATTTTTGATGGTATGACATGAGAATGTTGGTGGTGTCAGGGCAGAATTTACCCTTCTGGCATAAAAAGTGAAGGAGTATCTCGGTGGACCTACATCAGCTTCTGCTGCAGTGTGGTTGCCAGTTTGCTACTTTGACTTAATGCAGTGTTGTTCTCGTTTTACAGAAAGTTTATAGGCAGCAACCCAATAGCAACATATTCTTCCTTGTAGACCGAACCGAAACGCTATCTCAGTGCAAAAGTAAGTTTGCGGGGTAAAGTTGATCAAATAATTAACTATTTAAAAGCTGCACTTGTAGCTGTTAATGATTTCAAAGGTATATTAAAATGTATTTGATATACAGTTGCCAGTTTTTCAAATTAGGCTTCAGACACGTGTTTGGTTTTTTGGGTTTGATGAAAGTGAAAGTGTTTCCAATTGATACGTGCACGTGATAAAAGAGCAAGTGCTGAAGATGTAGGAAGAGCAAGAACGCCTGCCCAACAGAGGAGTCGCTGTTCTCAGTGCCCTTTGGGAAACTCTGTAGCGCTTTGTCCCTTCAAAAAGTCTAAAACTTGCATGGGATGAGTAGGAAGGAAGTAATGACAAGTTAAATTGGAGCCTAAGCTAGAAATCTTTAGGTAGTTGAAAGAATGGATCTGTAGGATTATGAACATAGGAGAATGGATGATAAAGAGTTGAGGATTGCACAAAAGTTGGAAATGTATAAATTTATTTTCTGGAACGAACAATTGCTACTTTCACTTTCTTTGATTTGAATTAATAGTGGTGAAATTTTAATTGACAGTTCACTTTTCTTATTATTACATACTGTAAATCATAATGGTTATATAGGCAATAGAAGGCCAGTCCCCTAACTCTTATACTTGTACTGTGGCTTTCTTTGGGAGGAAGAAAAAAAATCATAATCTTTGTATAGTTAAAGAGGAATTATGTTTGTGTTACGCCAATATTATAGCACTTTTGTAACTTAGCATTTCAAGTTTCTCTCTTTAATAGAACAAGTGTCTGAAGTTACTAATTTCTTAGATATACTCTTAAACTTATCTACTCATAAACTGACTCATCAACTGGTCGGTTTATGGAACTGATTATTTGTGCTTTTTCTCTTACACAGATACATTAGATGAATTAAAGAAGGCACATCAGGAGATGGAAAATTCAGAAAAGACTAAAATCAAGAAATAGTCCATCTGTATTCAAAGTCACAATGTGTGGTATTTGCTGTGTTGTTACCTTGGGTAGCCAGCATGCTATTCGTGATTTCTTTAACGAAGATATCCTCTGCCGTCTCAGGAGAAGAGGACCAGACAGTAGCCAACAGTTGATAAAAAATGTATCTGATCTCTCTTACGAGTGTCTGTTTTCTGGCCATGTACTTCACTTGAGGGGACTGTTGACTCCTCAGCCTCTGGAAGACGCCAACAACAATATTTTTCTTTGGAATGGAGAAATTTTCAATGGAGTGCATGTAGGAGATCTAGAGAATGACACTGAAGTAATGTCTCATCATCTTGCGTTATGCAGTAGTGAAGCAGACATTTTGTCACTCTTTTCATCGCTTCAGGGTCCATGGTCTTTTATTTATTACCAAGCATCTAGACACAGTTTGTGGTTTGGTAGAGATTATTTTGGTCGTCGTAGTTTGCTTTGGCAATTCAGTAATGAAGCTGACAGTGCTTTCTGTCTCACATCTGTAAGTGTTTATTCCCAGTCAGGTAACCAATGGCAAGAAGTCCCAGCATCTGGAATTTTCAAAATGGATCTCAAAGCATGTGCAACAACGAAATCTTTGTCTTTAACATTGTTTCCGTGGAAGTACAGCTGCACAGAGAAAACAGGAGAAGAGGTATTCATTAATATTCTGAACCAAGCTTCAAAAGACTTACCGAACCACGTATTTCTTGTGATGAATGAATCAAAACTGTGTCTCAGAGCACCAGTTACCCCCTTAAATAAAACACTGTCTGAAGTTTCAGGTGAATGTCCAGGCACTGATATGAGCAACGTTACCAATGTGGTTTCTGTAGAAACCCTCCAAGGTTTTCTTGCAGAGCAACACAAGAAAAAAACAGTTCATCAGTTTATCAGTGTTTTAAATGAAGCGGTGAAGAGGCGAGTTTTATCTCTCTTTAGAGATGGCGATCAGGAAACAGAAGGTCCAAGCTTGTCTCATAGGAAAGCACACGTTGCGGTGCTCTTTTCTGGTGGCATTGATTCTATGGTTATTGCAGCTCTTGCTGACAAACATGTGCCTTTAGGGGAACCAATTGATCTTCTCAATGTAGCTTTCATGATAAAAGAACAAGCTAAGCAAAAGGGTACCACTAAAAAACAAGTACAGCGTGATTTGCTTTGTCCTCCAGAAGGCTGTAAAGATTTTGATGCTAAAAGTGGTGCGCATTTATCTTGCTTTGATGTTCCGGACAGAATCACTGGTAGGGCAGGACTGAAGGAATTACAAGGCATTAACCCTTCAAGAACCTGGAACTTTGTGGAAATTAATGTTACGCTAGAGGAATTGAAAAAAATGAGACAACAATGCATTAATCACTTAATTTATCCACTGGATACTGTGCTGGATGACAGCATTGGCTGTGCGATTTGGTTTGCTTCCAGAGGAGAGGGTTTTATTAGCAACCAAGGAGAACGGAAACCATATAAAAGTCCTGCAAAGGTACTGGTCATTTTCTGCCTTGTGCTTGACATGTGAATGTACAAACATTTCTGTTGTTTCAGAAATCAGCAGGAGTCTTTAATATTCATAAGGCTTCTGAAATTCAGTGGCAGAATATAGAACAGTTCTGTACTGATAATCTTTGTGTAGTTCTGGAGTTAAAAACTGCATTCATTTCTTTTGTCATGTAATGTGTATGGCTTTTCATTAAGCTTGAATAACCAACAGTGTGACTAGGGAAAAAATAACAATAATCATCTCTCACTTTCAGTGTTTCAACTCCAGGCTATTCAATCCAAACTGAATAGGTTAAAAAATTCAGAGATAAACATTACTCACGTATTAAGTAATACTGTTTTGTGCCAGCATTTCAACTGCTGTAAAATTATTAGCTTGTTTCTTAGGCACACTGTGTAACAATTAATAGTGGCAGAAAAGATGACTACTTGGAATATTTTGCAATTGGAGTCTGAATGACAGACCTACAAAAAGTAGTCGTTTCTTTTTTGTAACTTATTTTTGTGTGTCATTTTAAGTGAAATCTTTTTAGTAACTGAATTTTTTGGGGGGAATTTGATTCTTATTTCTCACTTCCCAATTCCGGATGGTTTGTGCAGGGAAGAACAAACTGTTTAATTTCAGGAGTTTGCAGTTCACTGTTGCCTTTGCTTTTTGAGGCTTCTATTTCCAACTAATTACTATATGTTGAAAACACAAGAACCCAACAAAAACCTCAAACGCAATAGTTTGCATAAAAACTACTGCTATAGGACTCAGTTGATTTAGTTGACTGACCTACTTAAGGATGTGCATCTCAGATGTGCAAAACATACAGATTCATCCTAGGTCCAGAATATGTTGAAATGGGTCATGAGTTAATAAAATATAAACTGAAATTGCCTTTCTCCCATCAGTCAGTTACTAGTATGCACAGGTAAAAAGTTAGTTGACCACCAGCTGGTGTCAGATTAGTGAAACACACTTGAGTGTTTATGTTAAGAGACTTCTGCTTTTGTAGTGAATTGCTGTTGAAGGCACAGTAACAGACCAGATGTAGTAGTATTTTTCTATATGTGCCTGTAATTGAGTAGACAGAACAATACATTTTTATTTTGTGTAATGCAGTTGCATTAATTACCAGTATTGTAATTAATTACCAGTAGCTGGTAATTAATACTAGTCCGAGTGTACATTCAGATGACTATTTAGAACCTATGATATACTGTGTAGTCTGCAGCAAGTTTTTTTTTTTTTTTTTTTTAATAAAAGTTGGTGTTTAACAAGTGCTGTTTATTGTAATAGAAACTAACAAATATATTCTTCAAAGGTACTGGTGTATTTGTGATGCACACAACATTATTTTGGTGTTTTTTTCCTGCCTAGATAGAAATGTTTGTGTGTACTTTTAGGTCTGATTGTGAACCTACTTCATGTTGCTAGTGACTTTATTTGTACCTGTTTCAGGCTTTGTGAATATGTAAGGCACATCCCATCATGATAGGTAATATATTTAAAGATGTGTATTAAAGTGATTATCCTTAAGATGTAGTTAAGCATTTAAGATTTGTTACATATTCTTAGCTTGTGTAGCTGTTGAAGATTTATTTTATTCTGTTTACTTAGGTTGTGCTTACAGGAATTGGAGCAGATGAACAGCTTGCTGGGTATTCTCGACATCGTATTTGCTTCAAAAAAGATGGCTTAGAGGGTCTGAATAAGGAACTTGAAATGGAGTTGGATCGCATTTCTTCTAGAAATCTTGGTAGAGATGACAGGATTATTGGTGATCACGGAAAAGAAGCCAGGTATGTTTTAACATTGAGCAGAACTGGTTTTGCCGACTAGATTCTGCTTCTAACACTCCAACAGAAAGCTTAATTGAAACTTTGGTGCATTTTATTGTCTCTAGGTTCTGTTGCAGTTTTGTTAATGTCTATTGCGTTGTGGGGGAGGGTTGTTTTTTAAAAAGTGGTCTGTAGTACTTTGGAAACCATTACTTCAGGAAATTTTGAACATTGGATTTCCATTGGGAAGTTTAAGAAGCAGCAACAGATGTGGAAACAGTCAAAATCAAGTTGGTTTTATCATTTTACATGGAACAGTCTTCTCTGCAACTTTGAAAGGTTCTGTTGCAATCATTTGGGGAGTGACTTTGGAGAATGACAACATAACATAGAAGCCACATACTCCTGTCCATGCAATAAAGGCAGCATCAATATGCACTGTATTTCCTGGTTGTTAAGTCAGAAGAGTTAAAGAATCCTTTTATTTGTATTTACTTCCTCCATGCTGCCACCAACTTGCAAAAAATTCCTCAGGCATTGTCCAGTAGCAGAGGCCACTCGGGTGGCATGAAAGGTTTTTTCATGTGGTCTTTGTGCTGCTGTTTTTTCAAATCTCTTCATAGATGCACATTTTCAGTTTAGCAATTGCAGTGGTGGACAGGCAATGCTGTTAATCATGCTTGTGATTAGATATTAATGCCTGGAATTTGGAATGTTGTCAGAATTTGTTGTGTAAATATTTTTGTTTCAAAGTTACTATGTAGCTTCATGCAGTATTTTTAAATACTTAGACATTATCTTGAGAAGTGATATGTAAAAATTGGTCTTGCCTTCCATTGTATTTTCTGATTTTCTTCATAACTTGTATAAACCCAGCATTTCTGATGCTTGTTCTTACTCTTTTCTTTGCTTGAGTTTTGAAAACTTCCAGGCTTCTGAGTTTAAAGATTTTCTTCCTCCAAGACAGTGTAACTGCTTTGGAGACTTGCCTCAGTGCTGTGATACTGACATTTAAGGTACAGCTAAAGTTAGGAACTGACACAGACTCTGAAGTCTTTGCAGGTGGTGAAGGGGAAAAGCAAGACTATTTCAATGAAGCTTTAAAAGGGTCTTTCCCCCTGTATATCTTTCCTTTAGGTTTCCTTTTCTTGATGAAGATGTTGTTTCATTCCTGAATTCTCTGCCCATCTCAGAAAAAGCTGACTTGACTTTACCTCGAGGAGTTGGTGAGAAATTGATTCTGCGCCTTGCAGCCAAGGAGTTGGGCCTTACAGCCTCAACCATTTTGCCAAAAAGGGCTGTACAGTTTGGATCTCGGATTGCAAAACTGGAGAGCAACAGTGAAAAAGCATCCGACGCGTGCAGCAGACTGAAGTTATTTTCAGGAGATGAATTGTAACACTACACCATGAGATGTTGCATTTATCCTATATGCAAATTCAGTAAATCTTTGGAGTTTTCTTAGGATGTTTGGTCTGTTTTTTTACACACTTTGACATCATTATTAATCATCCAAGTAATACGTGTAGATGTGTGCTTGTAGTAGAGACTCGCTATGAAGGCATCCTCAGGGAGCAAGGGAGTACTGGACTCTGGGGAAGAGAGGATAGCTAGAGGCTGGCTTTCCCACTCTCCGAACCAATGTCAGTGTTGCCAAAAGGGTATTCGGTCTGTCCAATCTCTCACGCATACAGAATTTGTCATAGTAGATTTTCCTGTCTTGTGGAACAGGGCTGGTCTTGCAGCTGTGCTTTAGGAGAGGGTTCAGGGTATTGCTTCAGAAGGGAGGCTGCAGTGAGGAGCTGGCCTGCGTTGCCAGAGCCAAAAAGAACTGAGAGTTGGGCCTTGTCGCCTCTTGGAGATCTGCCCTCCCAATGTCATGCTTGCCCTTTCATTACTTGAGAAACAGACACCCCGCAGACACCCTTGGGGTTTTGGGGTCATACCATGCAGCCTCCCAGTCCTCGGCCAGTTCTGCAGGGCTGGATTGGTTGGTGCTCTGCAGCCTGGGACTCCCTCTGCTTCCAGAGAAACTGGGAAGCTCCCTTGAAGCTGTTCTTTGTTCCTCGATGACTTCCGTAGCTTGCTGTCTTTCCTTTTAGCTTTAGCTCTGCTACTTTTACTTCTAAAGTTGCAAAGCATCCATTATGTACTTCAAGGAAGATCTCTTTTAAACAAAACAAAAAAGCAAGCCTCAAAAAAAAAAAAAAGGCATTCTGGGTGAGTATGAGTATGTAGTTGCAATCATGGGGTTGAAATAAAAATATAAATGGACTTCTTGGAAGAGAAGCTTGAGTTAGCTTTTCTGTGGCTTGTTTTTCTAATTGTTTGTGGAAGGATTGAAAAGTTAATGTAAGAAAACTGGATACATGCTCTCCAGTGTTTTTGGTAGGGTCAGAGCTTAGTACTCAACATGATACCTTAACAGTTCCAGTTCTTATGTTTATCCTAGTAGAGAAAGGAAAAATCATACCAGGAAAAAAAAAAAAATCCATTTTCTTACAGAGCATAATATTCCTACAAAGTGTCTCTTAAGGATGTGAGTAGATTTTCAAAATAATTTGTCGAGTCTGTAAAGAAATATTTATTACAAAAAGTTAAGTTTCAGACTGCTTCAAAGCGCTGGCAGATTTCTTACTGGTGCTCTGAGGAAAAGTGGCTCCCCAATACCTTTCCCTGGGATGTTTACAAGAGTTCTTGCATCACGCTCTAAAGCAGGTGGAGACTGGAGCAAGGGGAACATCATGCTGATGAAATGTGACCGTTGTGCATTATCTCTGTAGTAGTGTTGCACTATTCCTGGACGTTCTGCGTCAGCTAAGACCCAAAGGAAAAAAAAGTTGTGCTTTTTATATCTAGGCAATAGTTTATTTTCCAAACTAAGGCCTCTGAGATTTAGAGAAACGTGAGAAATAACTTTGCGAGGCTTCTAAGTAGTTTCAGGTAGTAGAAAGAGACCATATAATTTTGTGTTGGTGAACTTTTCCATTTATCCAATTATTAATAAGAGATTAATTTATTATTATTATTATTTATAGTATACTTATTATTATTTATAGTTTATTGACCAAATCTTTGGTTCTGGGGAAGGGGAAGACATTTAAAAATATTTGAAGTATTGAAATCACATTCTATATAATATTTTAGAGCAATCTACAGAAATGTTACTGTCTCTTAATCTTGTCCTTAAAAGCTTTATTGCTTTCTTGCAAATACTGGTATAGTTTTTAATTTAGTAGTATTCGCTCTTTTTTTGTTTTTTTTTTTTTTTTTCTTTTTTCTTTTTCTCCTTTT
>WHYT01017051.1:319713-345077 GCA_009806455.1 Tetrax tetrax
TTAAATACTAGTTAAGGTTCTGTACATGTAGTGCAGTTGCTGGCCATGTACCAGGTTGCTGGCTAAATACTGTGCAACCATTTGTTTTCTATAATGCAGTTACTTTTTTTTTAAATAGTGAAACAAAAGTTCTGTAGAAACAAATTAAAACCATCATTGTTCATCAAAATAACAACTTGTTTCTTTCAATGCTTTAAATTCAAACGTGAAAATATTCTTACAAAAGCAAGATGAAGATCAGGTTTAAATTGTAAACAAGCAGAGACTGTGGTTGGAGGTTTTTTTTCTTTCCCTTATTTGAGCACTGTAAGACTTCAAAATGCCCTATAGGAGGCAGTAGTTGTATTATTTCCTGTAAAAAAAATTGTGCATCTTGCTATAGATATGTTAAATTCCAAGTACAGGTTTTCATTTGTACTAACTACCCTAAAACTTATTCATACATATTTTATGAAGATAGAATTTCAAGATGAAATTATTTTTAGGTTTAAAATCTTAATAGTGGTTTGAGTGGTAGAGTATGCTTTAAAAACAAAATTACTCCTAAGGTGATTTAGAATGAATTATGTTCTCTGGGTTTAATAATATCCAGGAGGTTTGTGCGCAGTGAGGGCAAGGCGTGTATTTTGTGTATATTACAGCAGTGCAGGGCTGTAAGGGATCTCCAGAGGTTATCTTGTTTACAGCCTTGTTCTGAACGAAGAATTCAGTATTTGCAGGGCATTCTAAGTTATTGTAATACATAACATAAATGCAGTGATTGAGGAATCTATTTCAATAGGTAACATGCTCCATTACTTCCCTTACTTAAAATAGAAAGCTTTTCCTAACAGTTTTTTAAGCCTTTTCTGCAAATTAAGCTAAATACTTTAATCCTTCCTGTAATAGAGAACAACTGAGCGCTGGTTTTATAACACATTTGAATAGACTGAGAGTTCTTCAGCATATTGCCTTCATTGTTTTAGTCAGCCTCGTATTGCAGTAAAAAGCCCAACCCTCTATTTCTTCTCTTATGCGTTATTCCTATGATAAAGACCAAATACATGCCTCTTTTAGCACCTTAGTGTGGATTCATATTAGATTTGATTCCTACCTCATTATTCTTAGTTGGTATTTTGTATTTGTTTGTCTTTACGTGTACTAGTCTACTGAATGTTATTGTTGATTTTTTTTTTAAACCGAAGATCATCATATTTGTAAGTACATTTTCAGAAGTGTTAGCAGCTGCTTTCAAAATGGTATGAACTGCAATTTCACCACTTCCTTTTGTGCTTTCAATTTTCAGCCACAAATATAAAAAAAAAATGTACAAAATAAGACATTGAAGCAAACCTTTCAAGACCTTGTCTGCTCTTTAATCACAGTTCGTCAAAAAGTCATCAATAACCACTCAGTGAGCACAGATTTTTCAACTGTGTGGTCTGTTTCACTTGATTTACTGAGATAGACCAGGAAATTGTCATGATAGCATTTCTAATTCCTTGTCACAAGGTATCTCCACTTAAATATTTCAAAAGGGTTCAGTACAATTACTTGGGGCGTTGCTCCCATATGCTTGTTTTGGAAGAGCTTTAAGTATTTTTTTAATTAAAAAAAAATTAATTTTTGCTGTGTAAACTCTCAAAACACTTTGTTGAGATGAGATAAATATAATAGTGATCTGTTAACTGTGTCTGTAGTATCATGCAAGAACATTGCCGTGGTGGTAGAATGAAGCGCTCTGGTCCAGAGAACAGTAGTGTTTTGGGAGGTGTGGGACATACACCTCCAGTTCTTAAGGCTGGGTCCCTGATGGGTAATATGTATTGTATTTTATCAGGGTTTTTTCAGCATTCACTGTATCACAAAATACAGCTATTTAGGGATTTCTTCCTCGCCAATGTTCAGAAAGTTTGGAAGCAGGGAGAGACTGTTGGGCAGCAAGACTGGCTGCTTGATCCCAAGGAAGGTATGACAAGGGCTAAAAACTGGGATAATTGAGATACTAGGTGCAATATGCAGGAAAACAGGTTTCCCTCACTGTTAGTTTTACAAATTCCAATCTTACATCTATATTGAAATCAGTGAGACAGATGTAGAAACATACTGCTGGATAGAGGCTATGAAATGTGATAGTTTAAGTTTATGAAATGATACATTACCGAGAAAACTACTTATTGATAGAGATACTATTCCAAAAGATTAAATCCTTGTAGTTGAAATCCCATGAAAATGAGACTCCAGAAATGCTACGTAACAAAATGTAAATACTGTGTATTCTTCCAATGCTTTTTGTTCAATGAGGGATCTTAATCTTCTTCCAAAAATTAAGTACTGGTGAAAAAATAATGCTTGTACCTTGTTATTTTGTTATATCTTGCCCTTGAGTTAAAAAAAAAGAAAAATAAAAGCAGGCAACTTGTTTGTCTGTTTATAACTGTCCCAATCCCAATTATGTGTTTGTATTTAAATTGAGGCAATTTTAAACCTATGCATTATGAATTAGAAAACTCTTACTGTCATCCAAAATGGAGAGGTGCTTTAAATATTTATTCCAGTAAGTACCATTGCAATGAATAATAATGTAAAAGCATATGTATACTGATTATTAAAAGGCAAGGTCAAATAACCCATGATTCATATCAAAACTCAGAACTTGCCTCTTAAGAGCTCACTTACACTGTTACTAGTTTTAGTGAGCTGCTTATAAAGAAGGAGAAAATTGAAAGGCACTAGCCCTATACTCTAAAAATTTTATTTCGTTTATGTAAGAACAGGCTTCTCACACCAGCAGCAGAAAATGAGATGGTGTTGAAATTCAATTGTACTCACACAGCTAACACACTGAGATCTTCTTGAAAATCTGTGCTCTCATGTTTACTTTCTATAACTTTTCAATGATGGAAGGTATGAATTTTTTTTAGCATGTAGTATAAATGATAAACCTTATATGAATTATATTGTTAAATTGTAATATGGTGTAAATATATGGACCTTATAATAAGTTATAAAGAGTAAAAAAGAGATATTTGTTTATGTTTACATTTATTAGAAAATGCACTTTTTTTTTTGTTATTGTTTAAATACCAAGGACTCTTAGACATTTGTGGAACAGTAAGTGGAATCATTTTGGTGTTACCACACAGCATTTATTTCTCTGACAGTTGGTTTTCAACACTTGTAAACTAAGTACCCTCAGTAAATTTAAGAGCATTAAACCAGTTTTTATTGAACAATTTATAGTTGCATTTACTAAATTACTTTTCAAGATGCCAACCATCGTATCTTCTTTAGTTTTGGCACCTTGATGGACTGTTCTTCAACTCTTTTTGAAATATCAATTCCAAGGGGAGCTCTAGAAAATAATAAAATTACGTATTTGTTAAAAGTAAGTAACATCATTGCCGTATCACACAGACGTGCAGATTCAGAGACCTTGTTCACAATGAGCATGGGCATCAGTATTTTTGCGGATTCCCTGCAGTGTAAGACTGGGTGACCATTAAAATGGTCCATCTGAAGCTGCATCTAGAAACATCTGTCCATTGAGGAAATATTTGTATTTGTAGCCATCTCAAATGCAGGAGAAACAGCTGTGATTTCAAAACATCTTTTGAGGGTGTAGTTTTAGATTTCTGATTTTAATTGATAATTGATTTGACATCTCACTGATGAATGCTAGAGATTCAGAGTTATCTTTCTGTGATAATCCTAAAGAACATACAGTCTACAGCAAATAAAACTTACTATTTTACTCACTGAGATATATAAAACAAGTTATTTTTGGAGAAGAGTATTTTATCATTTTTCATGTGAAAATTATAAAACTTTTTTTTTTTCTGTCTGGAAACCTTCCAAGTCTGTTTTCTTGGAAAGGGGAAAAACCTGAAAAAAATTTCAAGTTTAAAGCAGATGGTACTTTTGAAATACTGGACTGTTGTTTGGCATTAAGCCTAGGATCTACTTAAATCCATAGAATAAGTCTTACCCAAAAGTCACTTTAAAATATCAGTATTATTAGTAAAAAGCCCAATACGATCAGATGTTGTATGTCAAATTCTTTTTTTAAGTTGATTGCTTATTATGAATACAGTTTGACTTGGAGCATTTTTATTTCTGTCTACAATGACTGAGAAGCTAGAGGGGGAGTGTATTACAGCTTAACTTGCTCCAGTTTTCCCATAATGGTAATAAGAAAATGCATAGAATTGTTATGATGTGTGGTAATTTAAGTTTCTGAGGGAAAACAAACATAAATGCTAGACAGTATAATTTGTATTTCACAACTATGTTGAAAAGGAAGTGCTGGTAACTTTTAAAGCTTATCTGCAATGCAAAGACACTCCTCATCAGCTTCTGCTCCTCTTCGTAGTCTACACCTCCTTCCAGTTTCATTAACCACTGTAAGTGAAGGAAGGGACTGTGAACGAATGGAGTCACTTACTTTGGTTCATAGCGGATGCCATCAGTGCTATGTAGAACGCCAAGTCCTGCACGTAACCTTTCAATGCCATTCCTAAGCAAGAAAGCAATTATGTAAAACTACATCATAACTGTCTGAATACGTGTATGTGGTTCAGTCACCATAAACAGAAGTTCTTGACTCTGATGCCAGCTTTTAAAGAACATTACAGAAACACACACAAAGAGAAACAACTCTTACCATGCAATCATAACACCGTTATCAGTGCACAGCCTTGGAGGAGGACACAGAAAGGCAAAATTATTTGCATCTGCCAAAGTCTGTAGACCTTTTCGGATATACTGATTACTTGCAACTCCTCCTGATACAACCTGACAGCAGTTTCCAAAAGAAAAAAAGGCATTAACTCAGAAATACTGACGGGTCACGCTCAAATAACATCCTATTTCCTGTCACATGAAGTTCTGAAGACAGCAATAAATAACGCATTTGAAGATTAAAACATATCTTTGAAGATGAAAACATATCAGAAGAGAATATAAGTGACCCTATGCCAAAAGAGATGGCTGAATAAAAGCATGTCATAACTAGGACAGCTGTCAAGTATTGGGGAGCATTAAGTCAAATTATGTGACCTTAATTGTTATGGAAAGTCAGATTAGATGGTAAGAAAATCTCTTTCTAGCTTCAAACAGAACTATGAAAGACTGCATTGTAAATATTTCTATGACTGTTACTTTAATCCTGGTATTTTAACAATGTAATACATACTGACAAGGGAGAAAGTACAACAAGGCAACTGCATCTTCAAATGATGTTATACAGTGAAATATAAAAAGGAAAAAAAATAACATCTACCCACCAAAGTTGCATTTTTTGGTGATAATATGCTGTTCTTTATGCAGAACAGCATGGCTCGATAGGTGCGCTGGATAATATGAAGAGCCACTGTGTGCTGTACAGCAGCAGCAATATCCTTAGCACAGGAAAGGATCTCACCTTCTCGAATACCTATAAAAATGTATCATCAAATGGATTTTCCTGAGTATAGGTCATCAAAAACACGGTTTATATCTGACTTTGTTTAAAAATACCTTCTTCTTTTTCTTTTTGTATAATGACTTTATTGACAAGGTTCTGAAGTCCAGAAAAAGAAAAATCACAGTTACGATATTGTTGCATGGGAAGCCTGAACGTGTGCTGTTGCTGGTTTCCAGTTTGAGCCAAGTGCTCTATCGCCTTCCCTCCAGCCATGCTGTGGCACTCTGGGTGCTTTCTTAAAGAGAGTCTTCTTGCTACCTAAGGAGATAATAAACAATAGAGAGCTAAATTAACTCCTCCTGTAACTGCATTGTAAAACTGTATTGTAGCCCATAGAATAAAATTAGACACCACAAAATCCAGTCCAATGTGAAATTACAAAGAAGGCACTGTAAGGACAGGATGTATGCCAGCTGATTCACTTAGGTAAGGAGATATTACCTTATCCAGCATGTCGCCCGGTGCTATATCTATGGACTGTCCGAGCAGAAGGAAATCTGAAACGCCTTGCGCTACTGCCAAGATGCAGTGGCCTCCAGAGACTAAAAGAACTAAGAAGGGAAATTCCACGTGATGTGTCAGTCTGATGGTCAGTGCGTGAGCCTCCATGTGATGAATGGGTATGAACGGCTTCTGGTACCTGTTCACCAAGTTCAAGCTGTACTGCAGCCCCACTTCAAGGCTCAGTGCAAGTCCTGGTTTTACTGTAGTTGCGATAGCTGCAAGTTCATGTACAGAAACTCCACTGGCACTCAGCGCCTCTTTTACTACTTGCTTGATGTTTTCTCTGTGAAGTTGCTGTGCCACCACAGGAATTATTCCACCTGTTCTAGTGAAAACGAAGAATTACAATACGTTTGTGTTTCATAACAGATAGAACGGCATAAAAATAGATTTTAAACACCTCTTGACCTTGCCATACCCTGCATATTTCCTTAGTATTTCCTCAAATGTCATACCCTGCCTGTTTCCTCAACTGCTGTGAAAAGGGCATTGGTACACTGAAGAGAGCATGATTATCACTGGGAGGTTAGAAAAGGGTGTAGTTTGCCCGTTTTTTGCTACACGTACTTTTAAAGGTATCTCAATGCTGTTCCAAAACAATGTCTGTAACTTAATATTCACAACCTCTCACTTGTCAGTCCGTGTACTTAGCCACCACTGCCTATATTTAATTAATTTTCCCTTTAAAAAATTGAAACTTTTTTTGTTTTAACAGTAATAATTATTTCATCTTTTATTCAAGCTAGAAAAGTACTCTGTCTTTTTGAAAGAAAATACTGGAGGAAACTTGTTACACGTGCAGCATTTCTTTCCTCACCCTTTGTAGTATCTTGGGCAGAATGTGCAGTGGCCTAACAGATGGGTCTGCACACCTACCCACTTCTGAATGAGTTTTCTGGAGATTTTTATACAGATGATGTTAGGAGTGAAAATAACCATAAAAACAGTGAGGTGAAAGCCCCAGGAAAAGTATATTCTTACTGTAAGTGGACTTCCCTCTGGCACTGCAGCGCTTCGCCCAGCACGCCGCCGGCACTGTCCACCACAGCAGCGCCGGTGTCGTCGCAGCTCGTCTCTATCCCCAGAACCAGTTTCCGAAGATGCTGTCTGCCAGGGGGAGCACAGCTGCTTCTCAGCCACGCAGCTCGGCCGCGTTCGACCGATTTCAAAAGGCTCTGGGCAATGCTGTTCATGGTTAAAAATCCACCTGGTGGTTACGTCTAGAAAAGAACTGTGCGGTTTGCTATTACTGGAGAGTTTTCACGCATGTGCTGCGGTTTGACGTTCTGAAGAGCTTTTAAAGTTACAGATAAGCACAGGCGAGTCTTAACACCCTAAGGAAAAAATAAGTACATTTCAGAGTTGGGAGGTCGTGTTTGTGTTGTACCTCAACCACACCGCAGGCTGGCCTAGCCCCCCGGCGCGCTGCCCGATTCCCGGCTCCAACCATCGTCGTTCCAGTTTCACTTCCACCCTCAGCGGGCCCACGGAACACCCTCCCGCCACGCCGCACCGACCGCCCGGCCCCACCGGCAGCTGCTCACCGCACCCTCGTACCGCCACTGCCCGCCAGCCCCAGCCCCAGCCCCGCCTCGGCGCAGGCCAGGCCGCGGCGCGATCCCGCTCTCCCGCAGGCCGGCGCAGGCGCGGAGCGGCCCGCTTGCGAGGGACGCTGCGCTCCCGCTTCCCTGCCAGGCCGGAAGGAAAAGGCCGCCGTCCCGGGGCGGGCGGGTTTAATTCCGCGGGGCAGGAGCTTCGAACGGCCGCCCCGGGGCGGGCGGGTTTAATTCCGCGGGGCAGGAGCTCCGAACGGCCGCCCCGGGGCAGCCCGGCCCCCTCCGCCCCGCGTCTGGAGGGCCTCGCCGCCCGTCCCCACGGCAGTGGTTCGCAAAGGGCGGGCAGAGCCTCGCCACGGCCGCTCTTTAAAAATCAGCCAGTTACGACATTCTTGGCTTTCTGTACAAATAACACAAAGATTTAATTACTTCCAAGTGCATCTTTATCAATAAAGTAAATAGCCAGAAAAGTCTCCTAGCAAGAAAAGAAGCATGCCACTGTGGGCTTTGGGTTTTTGTTTGTGGGGGTTTTTTTTCTCTTTTTCTTTTTTTTTCACCAGCTGTCACTGCAACCAAAACGTCCATCAAGTCTTAAACGGAGTTTTCTGTCAAATCTGAGCAGGTTTTGGCTGGCAGATGTATGGTAGACTCCAAAATTCATCCTTTTTCCAAGGCAGAAAAAGACGTGCGCAGAGCTCTAGACGTACCCCTCACTCCAGCTCCAGACTTGATTATATACAAGATTATTCAGTATTACACAGTACCCCTAAAACACAGCATTCCTCCACATTTCCAAGACATGCAAATTATTTCTACCTTTTTTTTTCTGCAAAAGCACACAGTTAGCCCATGCCATTTGCCTATTTCTAGTTTGGCTTCTATTCCAACTTACGACCTACACAGAGCTTCTCTTACGTGTTCCGACATTGTCGCTCTGTAAGGGAGCCGCTTCTCCCACAACAGCAGCAACCCCTTCCCCCACCATTACAGGGCTCTCAACTGCTGAAAAACAAGCCATCAGTCAAGTATCAGAGAAAACAGTCAAAAACCCACACCTTAAAAGAAACTTCAATTTTTCAGGATGTCCCATTTACACATAGAAGAGTCAGCATCCTGGCAAGCAAAATGAAATAAACACAATGGTAGCAATTTGTAAAAGTGGACATAAACTGAGCTACGACGTTGATGTAGAAATCCCCTGAGCTGACAGTTAAGGACTTTCTGCCAAAAAAAACCCACAAGAGCAGATAAGGCATGAATTACACCAACAGTTTATGCTAGCTGTCACAGTATTTACTGTGAGACAAACTTTTACAACGCGGTTACAAGCACAACCACCTACAATCCATACAGCAGGAACTAGCTACTTTCACCTAATCTAAGAATGCGGCCTCACCAGTCCTTTGCAGTGAGGATCCTGGATTTATATGGAAAGTTACCAGTGGGTTGACTGAGTATTTGTGAAATGTTACTCCCGATTTCAGCCATTACTCGCAACTTCCTTACGAGTCACTTGCACCAGCCAGGCACACGTACAGTCTTAGCGGTGATTACGCTCTAGAGCTGGGCCTGCCCAGTTCTTCACTGAAATCTTTCTTCCAGTGGTTTCTGATTCACGTGAAGTATCTGAAGGCATCTTCTTATGAACTCAGCTTTAATCCCAGACAACGCTGCAGGAAGTGGGAATTGCCTCTCAGATGCAAAAGCATCTGTCATTGCGTACGGTTAGAAACACGGCACAGCAGACTACTCGTTTCCTTCACCTGGGGAGCAGCACTAGCCATGTCAAGGGCAGTCAGTGTCAGACCTTCTGCTTAGTATTTATTGATGCCAAAGATTCGAACGCCGTGCAGCTGTGGCAGCTTGGGGATAAGCACGGTCAGGAGAGAGGTTGTGTTGAGGATGAAGTGTGTTGGATCGTATTTTGTGTAGAAACTCGCCAGGAAGTACCTGCGGGAGAAAAGGGAGCAAGCTTAGCTGGTAACACACCCTTGTCTACAAAGTAAACAAACAAAGCATAGCTGAAAAAAGCGCTTTAGTAGTCAGTAATATTTTACTGGTTAACAACTGACCTGTTACTGTACTGAATATCTGAGGTTCTAGAATATCTACAGCAAAATTATGGACTAAGTCTCTTCTTCCCATACTTCTGGAGGTGCTAAAAAGCAACCCTCAGCTGGTATTTTCCTCAAGAACTTCTCCCCTCCCCTCAAGCTGGAGCCTCTCACTGCTGCAGCTACCAGCCAGATTTATGATACAGGTTTTAAATAGTGTAAGATCTGTTACCAAAATACTTGCAGTTCTGCTACCCTAGCAAGCTGCGTTTGACATTTCTCAGTGCAAAAATAATTTACACTGAGCACACGTGTGATTGGCATGATTTTAAAATGCTTCATATCTGGCAGATGTTTCCAGCACATTATTCTTTTAAGCTAGTCCACAACTTCTTCAGCTGGATGAATAAGGAAATCCAATTCACTACGAACTTCTTTACAATTTGAGCCAAAAATTTCATCTCATGCTTTGCAAAAACTAGTCACAGAAATTAGGCTATTCGATTGAGTTATTTCTGATTTTTTTCCCAGCAAAAGGGAGATGTTTATTCAGCTGATTATGCATTATTAGTGTATGAAGAGAACCATGGACAAGCGTTAAACAAACTTCCCACTGCAAAGTGGGAAGCTGTCTTTGAAGAAAGAGAGCATTTTTTTTTTTGAGGAGTTAAATATATTTTTTCAGTTTCTATCCTTTGTGACCCGACTTTGTAAACACAATGCTGTTTCCTCCCTTCCCCCCATCCCACCATGCAAGTGGACAACTTCGTTGACTGAAAAACAGACAGACTTTTTGGATATTAAATCGTATCTGATTTCCTTTAGTTACACAACCGTACTTTTGTCAACAGAGACGGCCTGTGTAGAATTCCTAATCTCTTTACATAACTAGTGTAAACAGAAGACAATCTGTACAAAGCAGAACTGACATGCAAAATCCTGGACCCATTCAGTGAGGTCCTGCCACGCTCCTTGCAACTCACAAGTTGCAAAAGGGTTAATAAATGCTGTCATGTGCGTGCATTAAAGGCAATTAGCTTAGATTTTTCAGTATTTATGACTTCACAATGTCTTAAAGAACTTGAGCAGTTAACAGTAAGTTTTCATCTTAATGTTTCTTATCTTTCAAACCCACCCCCATTAATGACTGTTTACAAACTTCAACTTCAGTAATGTGACCTGGAGTGTTGAAAGCTGCAGGAAGACAGACAGTTGATTACATGGCCTGTAAACACGCACTCCCTACCTCTCTGATGTGGAAAAAAAAAAAAAAAAAAAAAAAAAAAAAAAAAAAAAAAAAGAGAGAGAATGATTTTAGAACGTAAATTGCAACCCATTTGTTGCAGCTTTTGAAATAATGGTTTTAAGATTCAGTTAATCCATAACACGGTTTTGAACTCACAGAATTATAGGAGAGATTGTGAAGAATTTTCTTGAAGATGTAAATTGTACTCCATAATCCAGTTGTTCCCAGTGTGTTAGTAGCCTAGCTTTCCCCTGATCAGGCGTTTCAAACGGAGTTCCCTTTACTGCATGCAAAAACACATACATTCCCTGGGGAAAAAAAAAATTAATACAGTGGCACTTTTAGATGTATTTTTTTAATAATTGTTACATTGTTCAATGCATTGTAAAAAAAAAAAAAAGAGGGTAAATGAATTCTCACCCAGAAGAGCTGCTAGCCTGTAATGACAAATTATAGAAGAGGAAGGAAGGGACAAGAAGTGATTTGCCCAAGGCTGCGCAGTCAGTGGCACAGTCAGAATTAAAATCAAAGTCTATGAGACATCTGATCCACTGCCTTGTCTTCTACATTAGATGGCAAAAATCGCATTAAATCAATTGAATTTTAACAAGCACTAACAAGTTCAGGGTTGCCAATTTATATTACCATTGTTCTAAAAGAGTGTACAATGAGTTATGCACAAAGCAAAAAACTGTCTACGACTACTGGCAATATTACAAGAACTTTTGAAAGCTTTCTCAGCTCCCACCAGCTTCAAATACTTAGAAGATGACTACCAGAATTTTGTTGAATACTATCTGTCCATCTCTGCTGCTTCTCTTTAACCAGCCCAGACTGTTATTTGTTACTGGTTGATGGGAGCATGCCAGGCCCAGTCTGTTCTGAAAGATCAGTCTGGGCCCAAAGATCAGGCAGGGGAGTCCAGCCTCTTCCAGTTTTAATGAACATTTGTTTTCTATCAAAGAGAGCACAAATCCTCCAAGCAAGAGTCTCTAGCAGAAAATATCAAAGACTTCCGTTTTCAGGTACGTTCACTTCATATGCACATACAGAAATGGTTAGAGAAAGCTTACACAGAGAAATGTTTCAGAACAGAAATTGTTACAGAAAGCTTTATACAGAAGAAACGTTTCACATTTCTCTGACAAAGGAAATGAAAGTTGAGCAAGTCACTTTGTATCTTTTTCCACTTTTTTTTTTGAACAGTCCCCTGACCAGAGGCCTATTAACCTAAGGGAATTAATTTGATTACTTAATTCTTCAATTCCTGATGGTTGCAGCATCTCAGTTTTAAGAACTTAATCAAAACGGCACTGTGAGGACAGATCCAAATGCTTACTATACATTTTATTTCACACTTGTACTTGCAGAAAGGCCCACCAAAAATGCTTTCAAGGTCAGCTAAGCATTTTCCATTGATGGAAATTCAAGATTTTTTTTTGGTTGTCAAACCATTCAAGGGTTTGTTTCCAAAAAAAAGTGCCATTTACATGCTGAAATATCCCAAAGCGCAGTTTACACTCATCTTCTAGTGTTCCACTAGAAAACTACTTGCCAGTGCATGCTCTCATCCTTGTTGTCATTATAGCTACTTGCAATGAATTTGTTAAGGCATTTTGGAAATATTTAGTGATACTTGTCTCTGACAACATCTTCCGAAGTCAGGCATGTCTGATGCTGTCAAAAATAACATACAAAATGCTCTAATGATGCTTACAATCCCATTATTAGTTTTAAGCCTATCTACAAAAATAAAAAGCTTGAATAAAAAAAAAAAAAAAAAACTTTTTTTACAGCATTCTAGCAGATACTATCCAACCTCTTTAAAGTGAACCATCATTTTCCTAAATAAGGAAGAAGCTATCTTTTTGTCAAAACTTTTTTTGCTGTTAATCTTAGAAAGCTGCCTTAGCAAACCTCAAGTATGATGTAAATTACTGGATTACATCTCTCTGTTCTCTAAGCTTGGCAGGACCAATATACATACTTGCATTCCTTTAAATTATTACAACCAAGTTATAGCATCCTGGGGAGAGGAGGCAGAAAGATTCTTAAGGTCTTCAGCTTCCAAATACTTTTGCGTACAAAAGTCATCATACAAATCACAGCCCACCAAATAACAAATGGTTTCAGGGCCTGGGTCAAGGCAGTCCAGTTTTTCTCACAGCTTTCAAGTAAGATTTTTTTCTTATGTTATGTACAGTGACAAAGTTGTATCCTGAAGTGATTCTGAGCTAGAATTTATCCAGCTTGGCCAGAAATAACAGCAAGAAGAAAAAGAACACCAACGTTTCTGGCCAAGGAACAGGTAAAGTGCTGAAATTAAACATTTTGGGATACTAACAGATTTATACAGAAACACTAGTAGATAATATCCAAGAATTAAAAATGTAGGATATTTTATGGATTCAGCACAGCTCTCTAATAATACAGAAAACACTGTAAAAGTTGTTTGGCATGATGATTTTATATTTGCAACATTCTCACTTAATGAAATGCCTTTTAAAAGAATACCTAAAATAGGTAAGGAAGATTTCACGTCTTTTGTGTTTAAACCCAAAGCGATCATGCATCACTCCTCCTCCCAAAACCAGCCAACTCATTTAATAGTGGATAAGCCAAATAAAGGTAGTGTTCTGGGTAGCTGGATTTCATTATCCATACAACCTGGCTATTTTTCTCTTCTCCTGATACTAAAAATAAATATGTATGAACAACTTTTCAAATTTTGTTACAAGAGAGGGTACTTACCAGGTTGTGAATCACATTTGTTAAAGTCCATGCGACAGGGACACTAAAGAAAGGAATGCTGAGCAAGACAATGTGCAGCATGCCAACTCCGAGTGCGTACGTCAGCCACATTCCACGACTGTTCATCACCCGTGTGTTTGGATTTACCTCGCTGTGGGCAACTCCTACGTTCATTTTTACCCTATAAAACAGAACTGTTTGAAGACTGAGACTACTGTTATAGAGAGGTACGAAACATATGCCATTTTCAATTTTGGGAAAAGGCTGTTTTAAATAAGCAGGTCTGGAAGGAACACAGTGCATAAGCCAAGATGTACCTCAAGATCTTCAAAGCATGGTTTATAGGGAAGTCAGTACAAAGGGGCTGTCGGGAACTGTTTGCTTAAAAAAAGCCCAAACAAATAAAACCCACAAGCCAGCTACAGAAGGGACATTTTTAAAAAGTAGTAAGATGCGCTGTTAGAAGCTGAAGTTGCAAACCTGTCAGAAACCAAGCTTTGTAACTTCTGTACGCTAAATTCCTTTCTCCATCCACAACAATATCCGCAGTTCTTTTCCACTTCCTATATCAGACAATTTTCCTCCTGTTTCTCATTCATGTAACGGCTAACGAAGACTTCTTCAGAGAGCAACTGCCCAGCCACCTACTGCTAAGGGGAACGAATAAAAACTAATTCACGCCTGCCTGCCTTGCAGCGGAACGCAGACTTCAGATTTTCCTCCTCTCCCCATCTGCTCGTTTTCAGACAGACATTTCTGTCTTTCAAGTCTGGCTGAAATTAGCCAATGGGTTCAAAGTTTCTAATTGACAGACGTACGCAGCGATAAGACAGAAGAGTTCAATAATGCTGATTTTGCAGGAGACTGACAGAACTTACTGGAGGTGGCTCCCTTGGCCTGTTGTACTAAAATTTGCAATGCTAATTTTAAAAAAAAACTCATTGCATACTGCATATTCACGTGATCTGTAAGACTATATTCATTTACGGGTCTGGGATAGAGATTTTTTTTTAACTCCTTTCTAAGTCAGTCTACAAGGGCGTTGCTTAACGAGAATAAACAGTTTGCTTTCGGTAGGAAGCTCGCTGCCGGTACTCGCTTGGTGCTGCAAAGCGCCCTAACACCCCGGTGTTCTGCAGTACTAGCAGCAGGCTGCAGAATAAAAACAGATGTGGGGAAACTGAAGCGGGGCAAGGCCGGTTTTAACCAACGCTTGCCGCGAAGCGTTCCGAAACGAGCGGGTACGGGGAACGCGTTACCCGGCACGGGGGGAGCGAGGCTGTTCCTCCCTCTCCGGGATGCCGCACCGCCGGGGAGCGCACGGAAAAAGCGGGAGGCTGTGCCCGCAGGACCCGGGGCCTCCCCGCCGAATCCGGTCCCCTCCCTGCGGCCTCCCCTCCCGGCAGACCCCCGCCGCTCGCCTTAGAGCCGGGCCTGGCAGCAGCAGCAGCCCCGGGGCCTGCTGGCAAGCACCAGCGGCGGCCCGGCCCAGCCCGCCTTCCCGCCCTCCGCCTCCCGAGCGCGGCCCCACCTTTCCGGGAGACCCGCCGGTCCCCAGCGTCGCCGGCGCGGCGGCCGAGGAGCAGGAGCGGAGCTGCGGATTGCCGTTAGAGCCCGCCGGCCGCCCCGTGGGCAGGGCTGCCGGCGAGGGGAGGGGCCGGGCCGGGCCGGGCCGGGCCGCCCGCACCGCCCACGGGAGCGGCGGCGGGAGCGGGGGCGCGGCGGACGCGCAGGTAGCGCAGCCCCGGGGGGCTGCGGGGGAGGCGGGAGCCCGGGAGGGGCGGAGGGGAGAGGGGCGGCGTGGGGCGGTTGGTTGCGCGCTGCGGGAAACGCCGCCGCTCCGCGCTGTGCGGGACGGGCCTGGGCCCAGGCCTGGGCTCGGGCCTGGCGGCCCCGAAGCTGGGCCGGGCGCTGCTGGGGAGTGAGGGCCTCTGGCCGGGGCGGGAGCCGCCTCCCTCTGCGGCGGTGGCTGCCCCCCTTCCCCTCCCCTCGGTTCGGCGAGGGGCTCGGCGGCCTTGCTGCCGGCGTCGTTTCGGCGCGGCGCTCCCCGTGCTGTTCCTAACCAAAAGCAGAAGCGGGAGCCGGGGGCCGTTCGTGTGGTTTTAGGTAAAACCCAAAGGGTGACCGTCCGCGGGTTTTATCTGCGGGTTTCCTCTGGCTTACTTTTCTCATAAACTGAGGAATTCCCTGAGTGCGTGTTCTGGGGGACTCCTAAGCAGGGTGGCTGTTGGAGAGAGGTTTGGGTGCTGCTCTGGAGCTGGGTGAGGCTGCAGCTGTGGAGCGTAAGGAGGTTTTGGTTGTGGTTTACCTGATGGTGTTACAGCTAGGACAAGGAGTAATGGTAACAGGAGTAATAGTTCAAGGGGTAATGGTTTTAAATTAGAATGGGGGTGATTTATATTAAATATAAGGAAGACATTTTTTACACTGAGGGTTGTAGAACACTGTCCCAGGTTGCCCAGAGAGGTGGTGGCTGCCCCATCCCTGGAAACATTCAAGGCCAGGTTGGACGGGGCTCTGAGCAACCTGATCTGGTTGGAGATGTCCCTGCTCCTTGCAGGGGGGTTGGACTGGATGGCCTTTAACGGTCCCTTCCAACCCAAACCATTCTATTCTGTTCAGAGAGCCCACTTTTCAGGAGTGTCTGACATTTTTTAGAGGGGCAGAAGGGCTGTATCGGTGGTGGTGCTCAAGCACAGGAAATACTATGCCTTCCCCACTGAGCACGGATTATAATATGCCCAGTCAGTAAAAAGTTATAGTAGTAATGTGTCTTGACTGAAATATGTATCTTTTAGCTAAAAAGTAATCAGAGGTTGGATGCATTTCCGTAGGTATGCCTACCCTTCCCAGCAGGTGCCTCTGAGGAGATGTGGCCAGCGTGGCTGTACGAGCATGTGTGTCCTCCCTCTGCCATCCAGCGAGCGCTGGCAGCCCTGTGTGGGGTGGTTTGGGTTCAGGGAAGGCGAGTGCACACTGGGAGCAGGTTCCTCTCCCAAAACTGCCTTTGTCAGTCACACCTCATAGAAAATTTGTCTCTGAAATCTGCAACGTTTCTGTTTTAAGACCCTCCCTTGTCTCAGTCAGTGTCTTTTGGTAATGATATCCAGCTCTGATCTGGCACTTGTCATTAGTTAATCATGAAGAACTTGACATGGGAGTCCTGTATAACACGTAAATGCGTGAGGAAACCTGCCTCTCTGAATGCAGGTACATGATTAATGTTGGTCGGTCTTCAACAGCACACGTCTTCCCATGCTCCTCTTCTTTTCCAGTTTGTTTGGTGGAAAACTGATTTGTCAGATCTTTTTACCACATCTGAAAGGCAAACTCCCTTTGGAATGTAAATAACAAGTAGAAAGAGAAAACCTCTCTGTAGCTGTTCTCAGAAAAGTTTTAATTCTACTTCCTGTTCAAAACACTGGACCTTTTTTTTCCCCCAAGTAATCATGTTTCTTCTTTGTCTTTTATGTTTAAAGAGTGGCAGTCTTCAGAAGGATATCAAGGCAGAGAAGAGTCCTATAATTGTTGTATCAGCTGCATATCCCCTGCAAGATAGTGGTGCTCTGGGGTGTTGGCAGCAGTTCCTCGCTGTGTCCTGACTGTGTCAGGAGGAAATCAGAGTTTATTCCACGCCTCCACACGTGCTCATATCCCTGGGACGGGTGCTGAGATTGTGATCTGTGTTCTCCAGCAGATAGCTTGGACTGAATCGATAGAGAAGCCAGGACTGACCGGATTGTTTGCCTTTCAATGTAAATAGCATTACGTAACGTAACCCAGTAAAGAGTGCTGCTGTGGAGCGAAGAAACGTTCCTTGTAGGACAGAGAGCAACCCAAGCCTGAGGTGTGAAGAGCTGTCTGGCAATGCTCTTTATCCTCCCTTTCTCATATGCATGAGAAACTGTGGTTGAGTTCTTTGTGTCAAGCTACAGAGATAGATAAAGATTTTTCCTGGTTAATTGTGTCTATTTGGGTACTTAAACAGAAATAGATGCAAAAATTTGCAGATCCACTTACAAACTCTTTGTGGTAGAGTGTCTGCATAACACAGTGGTAATTTTATAACCTTTCTAAGTGTTTTTAGTGATTAAAAAAAAACAAAACAAAACAAACTCCAATGGCTCCAAATATGAGGCATCCAAAACTCCAATATGAGGAGGCATCTCTGTTTCAAGTGGAAGATACAGAGACACAGAGGTAAACTGACCTGCTTGAGGGCACCCAGTAAGTCAGATCAGTAAGGCAAGGTTATAATTCAGCAGTTTTTTGGTTTGGTTTGGTTTGGTTTTGGTTTTCATTCTTGCCAGCAGATCGCATTGCTATTGAATATAACTTTTGCCTCAGCACTGCTGTGCTTCCTTCCCACTTCTTTCCTGACTCCAAAACAGTTACCTTCAGGTTGTATTTCTTCCATGAATTTTTAGGTACCAGGAGTCATGCACATGCAGAAGTGCTGAGCTCAGAAATTTTAAATGTAAGGGGCAGAAATGATGCGAGGAGTTTGATTTCCCCCCGCCCCCATTTCCCATCAATGCTGGAATTAGACCTGATGCTGGGTAAATATCCTAGCTGAAGACATTTCTGACTACCACTCTGCGTTATCCTGTGGTCTGTCTAGTTGGTTGTAATTGCAAGAGCGAAACCACCTGTTATAGTAATTCAGAGGAGACGACCATATAAATGTGAGATAACACACGGTTTTGTTCAGTATATCTCTGAATTCTTAAAGTTTTTCTTCAAAAGTTTCATCTACTTAAAATAGTGTTTTCTAGTCTAGACCTGTGTTTTGTTTCTTCCACAAGTCAAACTCACTTTGGAGTTACTTGTGACTGCAAAGGAAGCTGGGCCTTGCTGTATCTTGAAAATTTTACTCTTTAGCCATAATGTTTTGCCCATATTTAAAAGTTGCTGTAAAACAATTACTTAGAAATGTATCTTCTCCTATTACCTTTCTATGCAGCTTCTCTGAATCCTATTCCACTATGAAACAGCTGCCAGCAGAAACTATTCGTCTCCTTTCAAGTTCTCAGGTGATTACATCAGTTGTCAGCGTGGTGAAGGAGCTGGTAGAAAATTCCTTGGATGCCAGTGCCACAAATCTTGATATTAAACTGGTAAGTCTTCTTTCTTTCTTTTACTCTTACAAAGAATTGGAAGTAAAATGAGATGCAAGAAAAATTGTTGCACTGCAAACGTTTTATTTTTAGGCTATCGTGGTTTTGGGAATGGAAGGGTATGAGTAGCGTTTATATATATGTGTTTTAGCCTCAAATAAAAATGGTCCAAAATCTGTTTCCCTTAACTTTTTTGAGGCCCCACTGAAATACTAAGTCATGTTTATGCTCTTAGGTGTATCGTGAGGAAGAGCTGTCAACTTCTTTAATACTTCTTTTCCTACTTAGAATTTATTTTTTCTGAGTACTAGCTTGTTTTAAAAGATCTTGCAGTTCTGTTTCACTGCTAGACTGGCATGCTTAATTCTTGTTACAAAATATTGTCAGGAAGGTGAAAATGGGAACAGTGGAAGAGGTCGGTGATGGTCATGTTAAATGTTTTGGTAACACAAGTTACCACATGGTCCCTTATCAGCATGATGAGCGCTGGCTACTTCTAACATTTTATTTTTCTAAGATGTTAAAAAAAACTGGCATACCACTCAAGGATCGTTTCTGAAAAAATAAAATTGTTTATAGTAAGAAACTTGTGCTTTTTTCTCCCTAATTGGGTGAAATGGCTAACTGATCAGCTTCGCTTGCCTCCAGTTTTTCTGGGTTTGCATTATTTTGTCAACAGTGGCACAGTGGCAGTATCTCCCACTTGGTAAGAAAGTGTGTTGTTACAGTGTGTATAAATGAATTTGTCCAGAATTGCATCCAATTTCCTTTCCTGCAAATAACAGTGAATGTGTAAGCTATTCTCAAATTAAGTGTTAGACAAGTGCTCTTAATTAGGAGGAGGGTGATTCAATTTCTGCTTGTTTCCTTGTCCGTGTCACTGCTGTCTGTTCTGAATGAGTCTCAAGTGTTTCCCATCTGAGTATGGTTTCCTGCAGATACCAAGGAACATTTGTTATTTGCCTTAAGTGAGCTGAAGATGTTCTGTCTTCACTATGGTCTGTGATGACCTCTATCTTCTCAATATTTAGACGACATAGTATCTTGCTTCATGAGTAACTCCAAAGTGAGTAGTTTGTGCATAGCTCTGGGGTTAAGGGTATCACAATCAGATCCTATGAGCTGATCAATAACTGGAAGAAGTCAACAGAAAGTTTTGGAGCCTTCAAAATTTGTTAAAACAGACCTTATCTCTTTTGCTGCAGAGCTGATTACAGAGCCATGCAGATGGCGAGAGGAGAAAGCCCTCTAATTAGCATGGGTTTCACAGTGCAATAACCAGCTGTTTCCATAGGGAGAGATCCCAAATAAATTAAAAAGAGATTTTTTTTAAATTTCAACCATTTCCAGTGCATGAGTCGTCTCCACTGCTGTTACATTGTTTGTCATTTCAGCTCCATCCAAATTGCTGTGTTTCCAAAACAAACCAACCAACCAACCTGGCTTTACACAGGTGGTCAGTGAGTAAATGAGATTTGCTAATTGTTATTCTGTGGGTACTGGGGCAAAAGGGAACACTTGTGCTTTGCACAGCTGTACACAATAGTACTGTAAAACAGTGAATTCTTGTTCTGTGATTTTTTTTTTTTTTTCAATAAGAATATTTTTATATTAGAAGACTATTTTTATTGCGTGACATTTAAATAAGGTCAACCACATAATAGAGCTCAGCGACCACATTAACTCTGGATTGGTTCAAAAGCATAATAGAGAACAGAAACTTTGAGATTTCATTTTACAGCTTGATGGTTTTTGCCTGAAACTTGCAGCATTTTCATTGTTTTAACCTTTTCCAGATGAATTAAGAAAGCTAGCTGATTCATTCAGACTTGTTACCCAGTTTGCCTGAAGAGAGACAGAAATGGCTTTTTTGGAGACACAGACAGAGGTTAACCTGCAGGTGGAATGGTTCTTGGGTGGAAACCATGGCAGTGGTCAGTTGTATTGGGAAACTTTGGCTAGTGTCTTATTCTGGTTAACTTCTTGGTTGGCCAGACTCCAGTAGGTGATGTTATTGAGCCTCTTTGCACCATGTATCAGCTAGCTTTACACAACGCTGGGAAAAATATCAGTTTATATTGTAGTTTTAGTTACCGTGATACTACCTTAATTAGAGTTATAAGCTCGCCGTTTGGTTAGAAGTGGAACTGTGGCCTTTCTATAAGGTGTTGAGTGGTATCTGTTTATTAATTTGGACTTCAGCTTTGTTACTTTTAGAAACACAAACGTGGTGGAGCTTGCCTGGTTGTTAGCAGCAGGGTCAACTGCCCCTGTGGCACGGCTGTGCATTAAGCATATGTAGAATGATGGTTTTATTCTTGATGTGATGTCCTGGCTTCAGGTATGCTAAACCCCATTGATGCAGGAGCATAATTGCTCGTGTATGGATAAAGAGACTCCACGGGCATCAGTCTGTCAGTTTCCCTACTGACCTCTAACGACAGGAATTTATGAGAATGATTTTCACAGTCTGACTGAGACCTGCATGTTTTAATTAACGGAGAAGATGAGCAACAGCCTGTGTTAGTAGTTGGAGCAGACTGGGATTTGGGAAGGACAAATCTTAGCTACAGGCTTGCTACTGTTATACAAAATGGCTGTTGTGAAAGGCAGACACTCATTTCTGCACCTTTTTTTTTTTTCCAATGTATGAAGTGGGAGCTTTAATCCTTAGAACCTTGTTAGAGGAAGCTTAGCTCAAGGTGAGGTTCCAGTGTACCCCTCATCATTGCCGGAAAAGGAGAGTCCTACATCCATCTGCATGGCATTGCTGGACATTTCTGCCTCTCATAATCCATTCATCTTGCTGATGCAAAAGAAAAGTAAGCCAGCAAGAAAACTGTATTATTTGTGACAATTTAATAAGCTGAATTGACCTTAGAGTTCTCATGAGTTGTACCAGAAGCAAAGATGCAACTGTGCAGTTGTAAGTAAAGGAGGAAGTTGAACCATAAGGTTTGGCATCAGTGATCTGCTAGAGCAAGTTAAACATCTCACAGCACCACAGCCTCAGTAGTATTTAGGTCGTGTAGCGTGGTGGAAGGTGTTGCAGAATACAAAGTTCAGGCATTGTAATACTTTAAGTGAAATGTGTGCAAGAAAAAAGGAGTAATATTAAAAAGAAATAGAGAATCATTCATGTAACATTTTGATTCAAGCTAAGATAAATCTCACTTATTGTAAAGTGGTCAAACTCTTTGTTAATGCGTACAGCTGCAGATTAGGTTTCCCCTTTATGTCTTCTTACGTATTTCATGTTTAGTTGAGGTGTATTAATTAGGTTCTGTTTTGCTTTCTGGTAGGAGGTTGTCTCAAATATTAGCAAAAGCATTGCTTTTCACCTGATGATAGCTTTAGCACCATTAATTAATATGGAAAGTGAAATGTACTCACACTTATACTGTGTATCAGTTCATTAAATGTATATAGTTCTGTGCCTACCTTGGAGGCTTTTGATGTTTCCAAATGCAGATTATGAGTGAATACAGATAATATCTTTAGATACCTTCCTTTTGGTTTTAATTGCTTTTTTTTTTTTTTTACTTCAAGAAATAACCCTCAGAGTACACTATATTTTTTCATAACTGTCTCTGCCCAGATGGGACAGCAAAGCTGGTTCTGTTTCATCAGTCAGCTTTCTGTGCAGCGTGCTCTGTACAGCATCAGTGGTGTGAGCCACTCATTCAAGATATTCTTTCTAAGCGAAACCCCTTCTAAGGTCTCCTAGGTGTATTATACAATACAGCGCATTTTTCTGCGTGTTACATCATAATCTTTTCAAAGAGCCAGGTGTGTATCTGTAAAAGAAGCTTAGTTAGTGATCCTGCTGCTGTAATTACTTTCTCCTCCTGGCTTGTGATTTTTTTTTTTTTTTGGGGTGTGATTTACATGTGCAGATTATAATGTAGTGGGAAGGAAGCATTTGTTTGTCGCACCTGTTGGCGATGTTTTAGAACCTGAATTCCATATTTCATTTACCTGTCCTAATTATCTGGATTTTCAGAGTTTTACGTTATTTGTGCTGGTGTTTATTGAAATGATGTATTTAAATCAGAATTCAGTAAAATATATATTGCATATGTCTAAAGATAAATCACAAAGATTGAACTTTGCTTCCTTGAAAGCTGTTTTTAGAAGATCTTTTAAGAACCTTTACTTCTTTTTGTAATGTATTGTACCTTTTTACAAGCTCTCTTATTTCTGTCTTCTCCCCTTTCATGCCCTGCTCCCATGAGAAATGCAGTATCTCTATACTGAGAGACAGTATAGAGACTGGAAAACCTCTGCAATAGTGAAATCACCTCACTAGAATGAAGTTGAAACAATTCTTAGTAAGGGGTCACTGACTTTAACGGACGCGGGGCTGTGTTTATGGTGGTTTGAAAAAATTGATACCAAACAGGTAAGAGAGATGAAATGAAAATATGTGACAAGTCTTTATCTTTCCAGCTATAGATCCTTTTCCTAAGCTTAGATTTTTTTGCATTTCATCATAGTTTAAACAAAATACTTAATTGCTGTTTCAATTTACTGTATTTATATTTATGTGCTATTTCCAGACCACAGGGTATGATTTACATTGTCTTTTTCTTTTCTTTTTTTTTTTTTTTTTTTTTTTTTTTTTTTTCTTTACAGTAAATCTCCCCTTATTTCCAAAGTTGGATGATCCCAACCTATAGTCTGTACCCAGTAGTCCAAAACAAGTCTGTTTTCTGCATCTGAGTCCTCTGTAATAAGTGTGGGTTTTCTGAGACAGAGTAAGTGCATTAGGGGACATTTACCATTTTTAATAATGGGATTGTAAATTTACCATTTTTAATATACTTTGCATTCATTCATTGTGCTTCCAAACTCTGCTGTAGCTGCATGTTAAAAAAAAAAAATCTGCACTGAGTAGGAACAGCAGCATGTAAGGTCTTTCTTGAATTGGAAAGGCTACTCTGTTTAATGTAATGATGATAAATTAAGTCTCTCCCTAATCTGTGCATCTTAAAATATAAAGAGGAATTATGATTAAGAACCTGCAGTGCTCTGGAGCCAACATGCTTTCATGCTGACCTGGCATATATCTCAGTCTTTACTTACTTTCGTTGTTCAGTGGCTTTGCTGAGAAAGGCAAACAGAGAGTTAATTGTGGTGTTTTTTGTGCTGAGGACACCTGTCCACTAGGAAATGCGCTGAGACCCTCAACTCAATTTACATCAGCCAGAGAACAGCTGCCAGATGGTAACTACTTTTGGTCACTACCAACCTGGTTGAATTTGAACTGGTGACCTAGAGGTGAAATGCTTTATATCCTATTACTAATTCCTTGGGGTTTCCAGTTTCTCATCCATCACTTTTTTCAAATGACAGCACAGTATATGTCTGAAATCTCAAAACAATTACTGTTTCACATACGCAGTGTGTGTTGCAGAATCCAAGATGTGCCTTTAGCTCTTGCAAGGCTTTCACACTTGCTTTGTACACTTAAAAAAGGTTAGCAGAAAAAAGATGTTTCCAAAGCCGTCTGGGGGTTTGCCTTCTTCCTTACCAATGCACTTTGTCACAGTTAGGTATGTTCTCTGTTACTTTTGTTAACTATTTTATAAAAGACTTCTAAATCTCCTTTATTTAAGTGGAATTCACTGTAATGATGTCCATCCTCTGAGTGCCAGTTTGGGATTAGAAACAGTGGGGTTTTTGACAGTAGTTTCACCATTTGTTTGGGGTTTTTTTCTTCTTCTATGGAAGTGTAATCTCTCTAACCACCTGCAGTTGAACATGTGTGGTTAAAGCAGCCAAAAAACTTAGAACTCTCTCTCTGTAGTCTTTGTAATTCTTGAAAAGCTCTGAAGACTCGTGTTACCACATGAAGATGAAAGTCCTTGTCTCCTTGTAATATCTCTTAGCTCCTCTCCTAATTTACCTTCCAGCTCCCAAATCCAAGCAGTTCTCCACTGCATAGAATCATAGAATGGTTAGAGTTGGAAGTGACCTTCAAAGGTCATCCAGTCCAACCCCCCTGCAAGGAGCAGGGACATCCCTGACTAGATCAGGTTCCTCAGAGCCTCATCCAACCTGGCCTTGAACGTTTCCAGGGATGGGGCTTCCACCACCTCTCTGGGCAACCTGTACCAGTGTTCTACAACTCACATTGTCAAAAATTTCTTCCTAATATCTAATCTAAATCTACCTCCCTCTATTTTAAAACCATTACTCCTCGTCCTATCACAACAGACCCTGCTGAACAGCCTCTCCCCATCTTTCCTGTAGGCCCCCTTGAGGTACTGGAAGACCGCTATCAGGTCTCCCCGGAGCCTCCTCTTCTCCAGGCTGAACAGCCCCAACTCTCTCAGCCTGTCCTCATAGGAGAGGTGCTCCAGCCCTCTGATCATCTTTGTAGCCTCCTCTGGACCCACTCCAACTGGTCCATGTCCTTCTTATGTGGGGGGCTCCAGAACTGGAGGCAGTACTCCAGGTGGGGTCTCACCAGGGCAGAGTAGAGGGGGAGAATCACCTCCCTTGACCTACTGGCCACACTCCTCTTGATGCAGCCCAGGACGCGGTTGGCCTTCTGGGCTGCAAGGGCGCATTGCCGGCTCATGTTGAGCCTCTCGTCCACCAGCACTCCCAAGTCCTTCTCCTCAGGGCTGCTCTCAATCCATTCTCCGCCCAGTCTGTATTTGTGCCTGGGATTGCCACGACCCAGAT